>CAIGRO010150406.1:0-12674 GCA_903798355.1 Fraxinus baroniana | reverse complement strand
TTTACAGCCAATGATAATAATTGATGCCTAAATTGCATAAACTCCTAAATTTATACACGTTAACAAGTATCAAATTCCTATTTATCGAAAAATCAAAATAGTGTTAATTACATTAATTCTCAGGAAGGAAGACTTCCCATGAAAACTTCCTTGTGTAATTGCCCAAGACTTTGGACGATAGAATGATCATTCAACCCAAAGAAACAACTAAGAAAGAAAAGCAGGTAGAGAATGAGAAACAAATCTTAACATAGCCAAACGAATCAATCACATTTAATGAAGTTGGAATCATCATATAATCCACTAAATTCCTTGTTTATTTAAAAGAAAAATCTATTTTTTTTTTATAGAAAAATCATTAATGACCAACAAGAAATATTTAAAATCAGTATGTGTAGGCATATAAGCTGGTCCCCAAAGATCAACATGCAAGTATTCAAGTATTGACACCGATTTATACATTCCAGACAAAAAATGTAGTCTATTATGCTTTCTTAGAATGCAATATAATCATAAAAACTGAGTTTTTCAATGTCATCTTTTTCAAAGGTACCCTGTTTTTTCAAAATCTGTAGTTATTTTGTCACTAATATGGCCCAATCTTTTATGCTACATGTTTGTGACTTATCATCATTTGAATTGAGATTGTTGTTGCAGTGGAATCTAAAAAACTTTTAATTTGTAAAATATACAATTCATGTCTCTTGGGAGTTTCAACAATCAAGTGAGACTCTCAAGATTTTAATGGATCCCTTGTTAATCAAGATGTCATAGTTTATGTCATGTAAAACCCCTAAGGAAATAAGATTTCTTTGAAAATTAGGAACATATCTAGTTTCTTCAAAACCAGTTTATTATTTCCCTTTACATTTAAAGTAATAATTCATATTCCCTTTACTTGACATGTCATGTAATTACCCATTAAAACTTTACCATCAGTCACATTTTCAAACTCGGTAAAACATTTTTTATTTGGACACTTGTGGTAGGTGCAACCAGAGTCAAGTATCCATTCTTGACAGGGTGGACAGTTTAAAGCAACATAAACTTTATCAATGTTGGCCTCATCATCATAGGCCAAGGCTACACTACCATCATCTTTAGACTTATTCTTCAAGGCATAATGCCTCTTACGACAATCTTTGATAAAATAACCATCTTCAAGACAGTAGAAACACTTTTTACCTTTTGTCTTCATTTTCATTTTATCTTTAAAGTTTCCCTTCTTCTTGTGTCCAGGTTTCTTGTTAAAGTTGACATTCTTGGGATTAAACTTAGACTTCACCATTAGATTCATACCACCAACGTACTTTTTCTTTTCAGATTTTAACTCTAACTCCTTAGTTCTTAAGGCATTAATGATCACATCAGTAGTCATAATTTTCCTACCATATTCAATTGTATTTTTAACATCTTTATATTTATCACCAATTGAATATAATAAAACCACAGCTAGTTGTCAACTTGAGAGTTTCTAATCGCAGTTGGCTAGGTTATGGGATAATCCGTTGAATCTATCAATATTAGTTCAAGATCAAGAGATGGGTCCAGTTTTTTTTTTAAAAAAAAACTGTTTCAGAAGATGAACCTTATTAGGCATGGTTTTGTTCAAATAAGTGATTTCCAATTTCTTCCATAATTCAGCAGCAGTCTTAGTTTCACCAATTTCTCTAAGTACATTGTCAAACACATGCAGAAAGATTGAGCTCTATGCAGTTTCATTTTGTTCAGTTACTTTAATTGATTCAAGATCAGTTAGCCATGACTCATCAATGATTTTAGCACATTTTTGTTGAAATAAAAGAAGTTTCATTTTTTGGTGCAAGAGACTAAAGTCACCTTTACCATTATAGACTTCCAGTTCAAATTTTGAACCGATCATGACTAAAACTTTTGGATGCAGTACAGTATATGCAGATCAGATAGACACTTTATAAATAATTGCAACTCAAAATAATACAAGTATCACCACACAAGAAACGTAGAATATACAGTAATTACAAGTTGTAAAGAGATTCAGTTATTTCACAAAAAATATGTTCTCAGAAATACAGACACGATGTGTTCTATTTAACACAAATCACAAAATGTAATTATACAACAATAAAGATCACAGTAGGATAATAATATCAAGATTCTTGACTTAAATCAAGGTAACCCTCATATTCTAGACAACTCTTAAGGCTTCTGGACAAAAGAATTACTAAGATAGTCACAGATCTAGGGTTTTAGACACAAGTGCAGCGAATTTAAAGAGTTTAAACACGTAATCTGTACTATTAACCGTAAAACAAGAACGAACTCACCAATTTCCTTTATTAGGGTTACAAGAAACAACGAAAATCAACTTAATCAAGTATCACAACTTTCAGATCTACAAGAATCAGAGTCAAGAACCTTCGTTCAACTACTCTGATACTATTGTTAAGAGGAGGTTCAAGAAGATTAGCCCAATATCAACAACAAAATGTGTAAGAATAAAAAACGAACAGAAACTGTAAAAAGAAATTTCATTCAACTTTGCCCAAAGGCAATAACACCTAAAATTCACCAGTACTTCAGTCACTAGAAGAACCACCGTTCAAATAAAACAACACCAAGGTAAAAATGACCAGATTTTGGCACTCAAACCGTAGCCACAAAAGATCACAGTACCTCAACCTTCCATTAACAATCAATTGTTCACACAAGAACACAACACTCTACTCAAATAAAAATCACTTAAGATTACAATATTTTGAGAGAGTAACAACGAATCAAAAGAGAGTTTTGATTTTTAGAGAGTGAGAGGTAAAAATCGAACGGTGCAGAGAGGAGAGAAAAAATCAGAGATCATGCACTGTTTCAACCCTAGAATAGTATAAATATGAGTCACCCAAAGGTCTCCATACAACGGTTGTGGGATTGATACTTGGTGACATCTACAGCATCCATTCTTTTAGGTAGCAAAAACGCGATTTTTATTGAATACAAGATTTTTGCACCATAACAAACAAATAAATAAGTCAATTGGTCAGCAGATCGAATCAGCAGGGTTAATAGCATCATTGTGCCATCATTACACCAACCTTTAGGCCCCCCCTCATCAATCTCCCTCGGGAAGAAAGGGGAGGTGTAGGTATCCCTTACTCCAATCCTTTATCTGTTAGGAATGGTGGGATGGAAAAGAAGCATCCTTAATCCGTACCCAACGGTTATATTTTCAATTTTTTTTTAAAATGATTTCCCTTTTTTCGACATAACCCCCCATGTTGGTTTTTTCCATATGACTCTACCTTCTCAATCTACAATTAAATCTACATATTAGCTCTTTTATTATGCAATCTTGAGTTTTATTATCTCTAAATTTACTTATTTTAGTTATTTATATCCAAATCTAATTATAAATTATATTATTCTTTCTCTTTCTTCCATATGTTGCTCCAAATGGATTATAACAGATTGTTGGAAACTAGTGACTTCAACAAAATCTTCGATGCTCACAAAAGTAAATGTTGAAAATTGTAGTAAACACTAAATGCATTCTTTATTATCATCATTAATGTATACTTATCATGTTGTAATAGTAGGATTTAATCTTTTGGTGCTTGCGATGAATCCAACAATTTTGAGTAGCCCCTTGAGTTGAGTCATAAATCTTCGGTCTGGGTTAGATAAATGTTCTAACATTTGACAAATATTAAATGCAAGAGACGGATTGTCAATAATAGAATTATTTGGTGATTGAATGTTTCTACTTAAGGCATATTATGATTCATGTATAGATATATTAAGTCAATTTAGTTGAGTAAGATTGATTTGAACTCGATAGTTACATCAATTCATTTAGAATAATTTGACCGGACATAAATGATCAGCTATGGTCGAAATTTAGTTTTTAAGATTATGGGGATGATTATGGTGAAGTCGTAAATAAACAATTTTTATACATCAAGCAAAACCCTCAATTGTTTAAACACACACTTTTACATTAGTTTTCTAGATTTATCATAATTATGATAAAAATAAAAATCAAATTTAATTGTTTTACTTAATAGAAGTTAGATATAACCAATGGTTAAATAATAGTTATTTTGGCAATGATATATGAACTCTTTAGGTCCACTATACTTTTTGTTAATCGATATCGTACCATTGCGATAAAATCAACAATGATTTTTTAGTGTCATTGTCGGGGATTTTTTTTAATTTTTTTCTTATAAATTTAAATTATTTTTAGTTGTTGTATGAATACTTTTTGTTAATCGATATCGTACAATTGCGATAAAGTCAACAATGATTTTTTAGTGTCATTGTCGGGGGATTTTTTTTAATTTTTTTAATTTTTTTGTTATAAATTTAAATTATTTTTAGTTTTTGTATGATTTTTTATTTGTTTATTTTTATTTTTCATTTAATCTACTTATTTTTATATCATTATTTGTCACGAAACAAAAAGAAGCAAAATACGAGCACCACTGAGATTAGTGATTCAATTTTGGTGACAATGACATACTTGTGGGTGATATATTTGCTAGGTGAAGATATAATATGATAGGATATAATGCACTTGTTGAAGGTGATAGGGTGACCTGCCCATGGAATTGTTTCCCCATTGGTCGTGAGCAAGCACAACTTACTATTAGGAGAATTATGGAAATCACATCAACTAAGCCACCAAGTACAAGATGTCAAAACGGTTCAAATGAGTCCGACCAGTATAAACTACTAGACATGTCTTCGTCATACAATGATTTAAAAGGATGGGAGCCGACATAAGTTTAGATGATCTATGTTCGCAGCACAACACATACTCACAAAAATTTAATATGGGATGAAAGCAACGCCTAAAATTCTATATATCGAAAAATCTAAATAGTGGTAGGTCCACTAATTCTCAACAAGAAACAAATATTACCCCTGAGTACTTCTTTCTACAATTGTCCAAGACTTTGAATAATAGAGCGATTATTCAACCTAACGAAAAACAATAAAAAAAGAAATATGGAGAATGACGAATTAATCATGTTCGGCCTATTTGAGCCTCATTTTTTTGTGTAGAATGCATTTTGGAATAGAACGTTATTGAAGAATTTATGGTTAAAAATGAAAGAAAAAATTTTGATTTGCTCGTGTAATATTATTTTATTAAAAAATATGTGATTGAAAAGAATAGAGAAAAAATGTATTTTAGAGGAAAAAAATGGGGATCAAACAAGGGCAATGTATCCAAATGACCAATAACATTTAATGAAATTGGGATTATTATACAATCATCTTACTTCATTTTGATTAAGATCAGGAAGTCCAAATATTTATAGTTAAGTTCGAATTGAGTAGTGAAGATAAGTCATATTATTTGATAAGTTCATGTTTAAAATTTGGAGGATAAATAAAGACTGGTACAAAGTCAACCGATCCAAACAAAGCAAAGCCTCCAAATCCATATTCAAAGTGCTGTAAAAATATGTAGAAATAAGTAATACTAGAACTATAAATGAGCGTTTACTGGAAGGCAACCTAATTTTCTTTCATTTCTCTTGCTCTTTTGCATTAGTTAGTTCATATTGTATTTAAAATACATTACCATGTGCACTTTAAAAATAAAAAGAACTCTAAAGATATTAAATTTAATATAGGTTTACTTTAAGATCATTAACTAGGTTACATAAGTCATTCGAAATAAGTTAGTCTAAATTCCCATATAATTATATTGATAATTATTTTTCTTATCTCATTTTAGGTATATTGGAAATATTTCTAGAAAAGAGCGAAAGAATCTAAAAGATCAAGTGCCAAACGAAAGGCATCATCATATGACACGATGGGTATTACTAACTTTTTTTAGACTTATTTATGATTAGGTAATAGAAAGAATTTCTTGTTATTATCCACTTCAGATGAATAGAAGTGATTTTTCTAGAATGATCAAAACCTGCAATTATAGAAAGCATCCTCTATTGGGCTTCCAAGTACAAGGTGTGAACGCAGCCTAGATGATTTGATGTGTGAAAACTAGTGGGCCATGCATTATACTAAGAATTGCATGTTATTGCCCACTCTAGATAAACTTAAGAAATTTCTAGGATGATCTGCATGTAGAAAATGATGTACATATTTGAATTGATTGAGAGATTTAGTTCCCTTGCATCCATCTCAAATAAAGAACACTCTCTGACTCATGAACAAGCTTAGGGGCAATTTCTTCGCCATGTAGCTAGCAGTTTAAAAGGATAGGAGCCAAGATAAGTTTGAATGATCTATGCCTATTGTACAATCTATAGTCGCTAACATACAATCCATGATTAGAGCAGTATCGAATTCCTATTTATCGAAAAATCAAAATAGTGTTAATTACATTAATCCTCAAGAAGGAAGACTTCCCATGAAAACTTCCTTGTGTAATAAGTCTTTGGATGATAGAATGGTCATTCAACCCAAAGAAACAACTAAGAAAGAAGAACAGGTAGAGAATGGGAAACAAATCTTAACATAGCCAAATGAATCAATCACATGTAATGAAGTTGGAATCATCATATAATCCACTAAATTCCTTGTTTATTTTTAAATTGATCTTGTGATTGAGGAGAACGAAGTATTCATCATTGAATTCGAGTCGGGTGGTTTAAGCAAGTCATATTATTTTGAGACAGCTAGAATAAAAATTTTGAGGCTAAATGAAGAGCGGTGCAAAGTCAATAAATGCAAGATAAGCAAGAGGTCCAAAGTCATATTAAAAATGTCATGAAAATATGTTCGTAAAAAAGGGGCTAGGACCATGAACGTGCGTTTATTGATAGGCAACTCATTTTTTTTATCTTTTTCCTTATTCTTTTGCATAAAAACACATGCATTTAAAAAATAATTACAAAAAAATAAATAAAAATACTATAGCGTTTAAATTGAATATATGTCTAAATTAAGGTCATTCACTAGGTTACATAAGCATTCAAAATTAAGTTAGTCTAAACTCCAATGTGATTATATTGATAATTATTTTTCTCGTCACTTTTCAAATATAATAAAAGTATTCGTTGAAGTGAGCAGAGTATAAAGGAATATAAAATATCAAATGATAAAGGAGAGACATCATACTGTATTGTTAATTTCCTTGACTTTTGTAATGCTCACGTTAAGGAGAATGTCTAATGCAAGTTTGGAGGTGTCACTATGTTATTTTTGCTTTATTTGTTTGTGTGAAATTATTGGTTTTTCCAATTATTGAAAATAAAAAAAATAAAATTAATATTTATGTGTTGCTTATGCGCGCGTCAATTAATGATGATTTTGTTTGGGACTGTTTATGATATATGAATTGTGGTTAGGTGATGACGTGATGTTGCTTGTGTTTACTTTATTACCATACTCATCCATATGAAATTATGACCTCTTGAACACAATAGTCATGATGATTATTTCTGGGTTTACACAGTTGGAATACATTGAATTAATTTTGGACTCAGTTATTAAACAAATATTATTTAGTTCATTGAAATAATTGACCACTATTTAAGCTTTGTTCCTATAGTTACAAGAACCCGAATGCTTCCATTTACAAAATACTCGAAGTATATTGAGTGGTTCTAAGGTATTGAAATATCCAAACAGACTCACCCGACAACCAATCCTATAATTTAGTGTAATTATGTTAATTGGAGATATAACTCAATCTTGGATATAATTTGCATAAAAAATTACGATTTTGAATTAATATGACTAATTGATTTGCAGGGGAGTTAAAAGGAAAAAAAAGAAGTTATAATAGAGCAGTTAGAAGAAAACTGAAGTTTTTAGATAAAATCCAATCACGCATTCTTAACTATTGCTCATTATTATTTACGTATTTTAATGGATCTACTACTATTTTTGTTCTAAAACAAATTTTGTTAATAAAGGCCAAATTATTTAAAAGAAATCACGTGTTCATTTAATTATTATCTTCAATAACTCATATGTAAGTATGTATGTGTGTGTATATATATCATAGTTATTTAACTTGATAACGAGATTTTATAGAAAATGAATTTAACTTGAAATTTCATATCAATGATGTAGAAATATAATGTATAATTAACCTATATTTGCTACCCTAATTCAAATTAAGTGTGCATATAAAATGAACATCCTGATAGGCGCTATCTGTTTTTAATTTCTAAATCAACCTAAGTGGAGTATTATTTATTAATGCTTGGAAAAAATATAGGAGAAATACAAAACTTTGGAGATCAAAACCTCTCGAGGCACTTCAAGTCCAAAATTTTGACTCCAACTTAGAGCTTACAATTTGTCAAGAACTTAGCATGTAAGAAATGCAATAGCAGCGTTATTTCACATTCTTGCAAGGAAAAAAATATATCGATGTTTAAGGTAAAAGTAAGTGGGGAGTTAATCAAATAAACTAATATGAAAACTAGTTTAGACTACAAACAACGGGGAACTGTTTTGATAAGATAAGAATGAATAATCTCTATTTAGCTGACAGTACTCAGAAGATATTTTCTAAATGCTTCCATTAACAATTTTTAATTATATAAATAACCTTTTTTTTTTTTAAATATAAACCAAGCATACTCATCTCTTTACTTTCTTATCGAATTATATAGCTGCAAACTGCAGACAAGCTTTTTTCTCTTTGAAAATATCAAGCAAGCATATTATTTAATTATACAGCCGCAAACTGCAGAGAGTACAGAATACTGTAGGCTATTCCGGTCCCTAGGTGGAGCGTGTAGCAGCACGTAACACAGCCCACTCATCAATCTTCCACCACAAATTTATCTATACGTACGCAGAGAGAGGAGAGAGAAACCTGGAGCTGGCAAACTCGAAGAGCTTCCCGGTGGAGGCGAAGATAATGAGAGCAACATCATCATCACAAAGAACTGAGAGTTCTTTGGCCTTCTTGAAGATCCCTCTTCTTCTCTTGGAGAACGTAACCTGCGGAGCCGAGGTCTTGTCTATTTTCTTGATCTGAATCTTCTCTCACCATTTTTATGCTTCACCTCAATAACACAATTAGCCCACCTCACAAGAACACATAAAAAATCAGCCCCATAAACCATTATATAGCATTTGTAGTAACAGACAATAGGGTTTTCTAGATTGTGGCAAAAGCGAGGTTCAGACGGATAATCTTGAAGAAAAAGCAGTATCTTTCCACATTTAGAGCATTACTAAAAGCTAACGAGCAAAAGAGGGGCCATCTATTTGGCCATTGTTTTATTGAGATCCAGATTATGAGAGAGAGAGAGAGGTCTACCAGTCAGATAGTGGATTTGAAGTATAAACTAAAGACGGAAAAGGAGGATTCTCGTTGCAAAGACATAGTATTGGTTCTTTTCAGTGTTGGGGCCGTCGGTTGATGTGTGTGCCTTGCTCGCTTTTGACTAAATAATGCACAATGGACTTATAATTTTTTCTTTTTGTATAAATAAATAAATAAAAGTGGATAATCAATGAATTCTAACGAAAAAAATTTAACATGGTTAATTTGCTTAAGTTCACTTGCTGAACTCCGATTAATTCTTTCATTATAATCAATAATAATCAGATTATAATTTCTCTAAATAAAATTAGAGACTAACCAAACCAACAAAAATTAACAATTCTTGGCACTTAAAAAAGTTGCAATCTCTCGTGAGACAAATGCCTCAAAAACAATAATAAAACTACCTCAAGAAAAACTATTCTTGAAATATTATTCAAAGGCAACAAAGAAAGATCTCACCTAAATTATCTACTGTTTAAATAGCAATTTCTTCCAAAAATAACCATTGAATTTTTATCTTTGCATATGGTTTGAAGAAAAATGAGTTTTAAATGTGCTTGTCAAATTTCAAGATGATTGACCACAAAACACTGAGATATCACCATTTGATCAATGTTGATGGTGGAAATCAATGTGTGGAGGGAGTGCCAGTACGCTAGAGAAGCTCGTACCTATCAAAGCTTTGGAATACGATGTTAGACATCACCTCTTTAAGGGAGTGCCATTACGTTAGAGAAGCTCATATCTATAAGTTACCATTATAGTGCATTTGGCCTTACTCGTAACGGAGAGCTTGGTAATGAAGACGTATAACACATTGTGTATTGAACCCCATTAAATTTGCTTGTTATCTTTAAATTATTGCACTTTACTTTGAATTGCTATTTATATTGTGCTATGTTCATGTTTGAATTAAGTTATCAAATTTGCATATTTACTTCTCGTATTACACTTTGCATTTATATCTTGTGAATTAAATAAGTTTGAGACTAATTGTCGAAAAAGTTTCAAAAACTAATTCACCCCTCTCTTGGTTAGTTATTCTTGGGTTATTACTTGCCAAAAAAGAACATATTTTCTCACATCAAAGCATCAATTTCCCTATATTTTCACAACACCCATAAGTTTTACATCCACATTTTTCAAAAATCCACACTTTTCACCCTTAATACACATTTTCCCCAAGTTCGAAAACTTAGGTGGTGTTCTCTTTGTGTTTCAGTTTTGTGTTTTGAGTTTTGAATTCATTTTGTGTTTTGTGTTTTGAGTGTCTGTTTTGAAGTGTCTGAAAATACGTTCTTTTTGTCATTTTGAAAAACTGTTTTGAGAAACATGAAAATGGAAAACACGTTTACTTTGTAATTTTGAGAATATTTTTGTAATAATATTTTATTCAATAAATATGATTATTCAATAAATTTTAATAGTTTAATATTAATATAATATTAAATAACATATAAAATTTGAAGTTTATAAATCTTGAAATATTTGTTCCCATATATAAAAAACACATTAAATTAAATTTGACAAATCTTTATTTTTTTCCTTATACGTAACTTGTGACAATAATTAACTAGCATCAAATAACAACCAATGATTCCTTGCTTTAGTAATGAGCTAAAATAACAATGGTCTGACCTATTGAAAAATCATTATCTTATATGTTTTGGGAGCACTGTTAAGCATGAAATACAGTGACGTACATGAAGAGAACTTCGTCATGATTGGGTTAAGCGCACTTCTAAAGCTACCAGTGTTATTTTAATAAAAAAAACTAATTTATCATTAATAAAAAGTATTGCATCATTCAAGAGGACAAGGTATAATATCCAATATAAGTAACAATTTGCAACCATTATAGTTCAAATAGAGGACGATTATCAATAAATTTTAATAGTTTAATATTATTCTATTGAAGAAAAAATTTAATGAGGTAACATTGCTAAAATTCTCTCATCTAATTCAAGTGCTTTTGTCTTATTTCTGTGTAAAAAAAAATAAAAATGCATATGTTATCTTTATCACATTCTTCATATAAAGATAACAAATTTTTCGAACTATTTATGTGCAACTTAAACTAAAAAAAAATGGTAACATAACAAACAAAACAGAGTATTTTACAAATCAGTAATGACCATTACAATTGCAAAGACTCAGGACAGGATCAAGAACAAATGCAATATTAGAGTTTGAAATGACAACATAGATGTCAGAATGTTGATATTGGTTGAACTTGCAAATATCATTTTTTTCTAAATAAACGGAGGAATGCAACATTGTTTTTCCCATGCTCTCTGGCGAGAGAGGCAAGTTGAGTTATTCCTTCAGCGTCTCCTAAAGAAGAATAGAGTAGCAACAAACCACTCAAGTCATTTGCTTGCTTCAAACATTCCTCTGCCATCTCTAACTGCAGTAGATAATAAAATACATACAGTTACAAAAAGATTATAGATAAGAAAGAATAAACATATGGATCAAATGAAATCAATTAAATGGAAAATAAGAAAAGAAGGGAAACATTAATCCAACTGTCAAACTGAAGATTTTAATTCTGTTTGGTATCGATGAAATCAAGATTTTAAATCAAAGTCAACTATTAATTTCAATCAAATATTTCATGGGTGTCATAACTTTTCATTTTCAACCATACATTTCATCAACTTATATCAAAATTTACTAAAAAAAACCGATTTTAATTCCCACCAAACAGGGCTTAATCACCTCCAAATACAAAGAAACTCAACCAATTAAAAACAACAGGAGACTTCTCATAACCTTTAACCAGTTTCTTCTAATGACTTCTAAAACCTTCCTAGAATCTTGTCGTCCAATCTATACATAAACCCAAATTGACCAAACGCAATCAAAAAACCTATATCAGATGCCTAAAAATTCATAAATTACATATGGTTTCTAATACAAGCCTTGTAGGGAAACTACATTTCATCAACTAATCTATAGTACTACAGACATTGAAATTCTTTCAATAGTTATTTTACAACAGTTAGACCACCCAAGTGCAACAAACCAATTGAATGTCAAGCCACATTTTGCATACATAACCAACAAGCTAGTTCCCAAGCAATAAGTATGAATGTGTTCTTACCCTTTCTTCCCTTTGCATAAAAATGAGATGCTCAGTTTCAATGTTAATCAATCAAAATACTTTATGACTTCCCCTGGTCATTTATGACTTTCATCCAGTTGTCAAAAGCATATAAAACCATTTTCCCCTTCAGTTAGTTCTATCTCAAGAGTTTGGACTGTCAAATTTTCAGGTAAATTTCTGGAAAAATTTCTGTCAAAACAAAAATTGCTCATTTCTTCTGTACCCTCTTTTTCTGCTCCTAATAACACAAAGCATAAGCACCACACACTAATAGCAACCTGAATAAGATGCACAAGAATAAACAGATATTTTCCTAAA
>CAIGRO010150361.1:0-10378 GCA_903798355.1 Fraxinus baroniana | reverse complement strand
TATTTTTCTTTGTCACTTCAATTTGTTGGAGATTAACTTAATTAAAACATATGAATTCCCAATAGATAATGCTTTATTGTATCTTTATAGTTTAAACATATGAGATCAGATAAGAACCTTATCTCTTGTATGGTCTTGTAACTCTATGCTTTAATCAATTAATGGAATACAAATCATATTTCAACTTCCCTATGAAATTTCTACCCACTGCACCTTGTTTAATTAATGCGCAGCGCGTATTAAATAATTGTGGCCCAGATTTACAAATTTCAATTAGCCCCTCCTGTTTGGTGACTAATGTCTTAAAATTTCTTTTGCTACATGATCATTTCCACCAAGAGGCCCAAAGATGGGGGAAGATTTAGTAATGAAAAATGGACACCATCTTAACCTTGTGTCATAAAATTCAAAACATTATTAGTGTGGTTTAGGCCTATTATCTAAAATGGGCCGGGTCTAGTTGAAAAGCATGCTTCCCTTGAGCAGTTTTATCCCAACTTATCAATTGAAATATGATAATTATGTGATATGTTTTTTAATTATTTTTATATTTCACATGGATTTAAATCCACCTTTATGGTGATTAAATATAAATCTACTAAATTATCCTTGCTATTTGAACTACTATTGGACCATGATTGATAGATGCAACGATTATCGAGGTCATTTATATAATAATAACAACAAAAAATGAATAATATATGGTTGTGAATGGGGCAATTTAAAATTAATAAATAGTTGTGGTCTCACCATAAATGCATAAATGAGAATCCATCAACTTGCTATGGTCTCTCTTTGAAAATGTGAATGAGTGATTTTTCGCCTTTCTATAAAATCATTAAAAGAATATCTTAATTTTAACAAGAAAATTTTCTAATTTATGATTGCATTAAATATTGGAAAGAAAATTGTTGATGACCTCTAAATTCAATGAAACTCAACCGTCAACAGATTTCAGTTCCTCCCACGCTCACGTGTATATTACTAGCATACCTGGACACCACGTTCAACTGCACAAAATTGTAGCTTCGAGGAAAATGACTATTAAGTGCACTCTGACGCTTAAGTTAGTTGATGAAGGATATATCTGGGTGCGAGAGACATAATGAAAGGGAATACATGTGCCGGTTTAAGAGAGAATTATTGAGATTGAGAGTGTAATCTTTCAGTGTCTTTGTATGTCATTAGGTGAAAGTATTTATAGCCAAGAGAGATGAGTCGAGGTCAATTGGATGTAGACACATGACCTGATCCCAACGACTTATTGGTCAAGCTCAATTATGTTAATCCATACTCATCATAGATTTGTGATCAAGACTCATTAGATGCTTGACACATGGTCTCTTCCACGACTTACTAATCAATTTGAATTGTGTCAATCCATAGCGGCATAGGCATGCGGCTTTCATAGCATGAGCATAAGCTAAAAAGTTGTCATTTGCCTGAGTGAAGCCACTGTAGAGCTTTACAACAATCACTCTACTCTGTGCAGTATACATTGTGCAACTTAATCAAAAAAAAAAAAAAATTAGCAGATGCCAATCTCCTCGAATACGCACAACAAAGGAGGAGTGATTGCCTCGAAAAGGGCTTGTAGGAGAGGTGGTGCATAGTAGAGTGCTAACTTTGACATGCTTTTTTCTCTTATTAAATTGGCACATGGCATGTATTGTATGTAGATGTGTAACAAAAACAAAAGAAGTTTGGTCGATACCTCCTCGAAAGTAAGGGGGATTCTAACTACAAAGGCTCTCAAGTCTTTAGTAATTATTTTTCAGTTTACGTCTCTTTTTTTTTTTGGGTAGGCTTATATTTTACTTATGTTATGTTTTTATAGGTTTCGGCAATCTTTAGACAAAAATATAGTTATAAAAGAATTTTAAAAGTCAAAGAGTCAATTGATAGGCTGTATAGATGAACTATAAGTCATTGAGTTCGGTTATGGAACAAGATGTAAAAGTTGCCGGAATTATGCTAGCCTATAGCTAAATTGATGTTCGAGTTGCGTATTTGTCGTTCGTTTGACGCTAGCTCTGGTTCGCAATTTTCAAGAGTTCTATCTATCATATACTACCCAAAAACTACTATACTATAAATATCAAAGCCCCACTTCGTGAAAAGAGTTGGTTGAACATTGTTTTATGATTGTGAATGGGGCAATTTAAAATTAATAAATAGTTGTGGTCTCCCCATAAATGCATAAATGAGATTCCATCAACTTGCTATGGTCTCTCTTTGAAAATATGAATGAGTAATTTTTCGCCTTTCTATAAAATCATTAAAATATTATCTTAATTTTAACCAAAAAAATGTAATTTATGATTGCATTAAATATTGGAAAGAAAATTGCCAATGACCTCTAAATTCAATGAAACTCAACCGTCAATAGATTTCAGTTCCTCACTCGCTCACGTGTATATTACTAGAATACCTGGACACCATGTTCGATTGCACAAAATTATAGCTCCAACGAAAATGACTACTAAGTGCACTCTGACGCTTAAGTTAATCGATGAAGGATATATTTGGGTGCGAGAGAGACATAATGAAAGAGAATACATGTGCCGGTTTAAGAGAGAATTATTGATACTGAGAGTGTAATCTTTCATTCAATTTTTCATTGTCTTTGGATGTCATTAGGTGCAAGTATATATAGCCAAGAGAGATGAGTCGATGTCCATTGGATGTAGACACGTGACTTGATCCCAACGACTTATTGGTCAAGTTCAATTGTGTTAATCCATATTCATCATAGATTTGTGATCAAGACTCATTAGATGCTTGACACATGGCATCTTCCACGACTTACTAATCAATTTGAATTGTGTCGATCCATAGCTACATATGCATGTGGCTTTCATAGCATGAGCATAGGCTAAAAAGTTGTCATTTGTCTGAGTGAAGCCACTGTAGAGCTTCACAGCAATCACTCTACTTTGTGCAGTATACATTGCGCAACTTAATAAAAAATAATAGATGCCAATCTCCTCGAATACGCACAACAAGGGAGGCGTGATTGCCTCGAAAATGGCTTGTGGAAGAGGTGGTGCATAGTAGAGTGCTGACTTTGACATGATTTTTTGCTTATTAAATTGGCACATGGCATGTATTGTATATAGATGTGTAACAAAAACAAAAGAAGTTTGGTCGATACCTCAAAATTAAGGGGAATTCTAACTACATTGGCTCTCAAGTCTTTAGTAATTATTTTTCAATTTACATCTTTTTTTTTGTGTAGGCGTATATTTTACTTATGTTTAGTTTTTGGCAATCTTTAGACAAAAATATAGTTATAAAAGAATTTTAAAAGTTAAACAGTCAATTGATAGGCTGTGTAGATAAACTATAAGTCATTGGGTTCGGTTATGGAACAAGAAGTAAAAGTTGCTGGAATTATGCTAGCCTATCGCTAAACTGATATTCGAGCGGCGCATTTGTCGTTCGTCTGATGCTATCTTAGCGCTCGAGCGACGGTGTTTATCGAAAAACCCTAGTTTGCAATTTTCAAGAGTTCTATATATCCTATACTACCCAAAAACTACTATACTAAAAAACCCAAAGCCCCACTTTGTGAAAAGAGTTGGTTGAACATTGTTTTATAAGAGAGATCACATCCTACACATCTTGTATATTATTCAATTTTTTCTTGATTCAACCAAATCATTGAAAACATCAAATAAACAAAATCAAAAGATCAAAACACATACTTCCACATAATCGTCAGAGTTAAGGAAGATGATCGGATTTTCGTTAAAGGAGAATGATGAGTTCTCAAGTGATCCATAGGAGATAAACAATTCCAAAAGTTTGGGAGTTGGTGCAGGAGTGCGCAGTCCAGGAGAGATTGGGTGATTATAGTCATGATGTCAGAAAGTACAAAGGTTTAGTCGAGTCTGAACGGTCTGTGAGTCTTTATCGTTTATAGTGGAAACTATTGGCTTGAGCTCATAGTGTTTTTTTATCCCGTGAAGGTTTTCTCCGTCATCAATTTCGTGGTGTTATATTTTTTTTCTGCAATATATCAATTGCGATAATTTAACTTAGGATAGTATTGGATGTGAATTCATCTGGATATAATTAATAGTTGTGACTTTTTGCATTTATTAATTGATAAAGTTAATTTCCAATTAAATCATATATTCACTCCCTCTAGATGTTAGTTAGGTCAAATGTCGTTATTTTCAACTTACTTTTAAGTATAATCAAATAAGCTTTCCAAATGAAAAATAATAAAAGTGAAGCGCTCAAATGACATTAAAAGGTAAATAAAGATCAAAATATTCATTTACAGATGAATTATTATTTTTAATTTACAATATAGTTAATATTAATAATAAAAAAGGTATCTAGGTTTGCATTATAAGATCAAGAATTCAAGGTTTTCCTTTACACGCTCAATGTTCTCCTACTAGTTCCTAATGGAAAATACCCCTACCTTGGGGACCTTCTAACCCCAGTTCACCGCTTAAGGCTCTCCCATCAATGAAACTACCTTGAGTTATGACTCGATGCCTAGGGTGACTCCACAAGGAACAAGAATATGATCTCAAGCTTTTGCTAGACACATTTACTACAAAATAAGGGCATACCTGTTGGGAGTGCGACCGAAGTCCTACATTGGTTAAAAATGGGAAAGATTATGAGTTTATAAGTATGAACAATATCTCCATTGGTATGAGGTCTTTTGGAGTAAAGTCCAAAAATAAATACATGAGAGCTTAAGCCCAAAGTGGACATATCATATTAATGTGGAGATATGTGGTGTCCATAAACCTAACAAGTGGTATGAGAGCCAAGTCTAGACTTAGCCATGTGGATGAGTTCCTCGGAATGCCGAATGAAGGTGGTGAGCCTTGGTTTGCTCGTGATGGGATCCGTGGATGTGCTCTATTGGATAGGCGGTGTGCTCCGGATACTTCATGGACGTATCTTGACCCCAACACGGTGAAGAGGGGTTGACCTGAATAGAGCATGCCCCCGAGTCAGGTAGTGCTCTTGGAATGCTTCATGGACATGTCATGACCCCAACACGGTGAAGAAAAGAGTTGAGAATTCTAGTTGGTAAAGAGTGGAGGGATGAATGATCGTTTAAAGGAAGGCTCGGTGGTCCTTTGTTCTAGGTGAGGATTGTTGAGAGTGCGACCAAAGTCCCACATTGGTTAAAAATGGAAAAGATTATGAGTTTATAAATATGGACAATATCTCCATTGGTATGAGACATTTTGGGAGTAAAGTCCAAAAACAAATTCATGAGGGCTTATGCCCAAAGTGGACAATATCATATTAATGTGGAGATATGTGGTGTCCATAAACCTAACAATACCCTCCAACATAAACCTAATCCCACTAGGATTTCATCATGAGAGCCTGGTGGCAATCACATCTCAACCAAGAAAACACAATCTTGCTAACAAGAGTCCTAAATCATTAGATTATATGAGGTCTTACAAGTGTATTACACCCCAAATCTTAATAATACGTGACTATGTTCATTATTCATCCACATTTTGCATTACTTAGTGTATAGCCTTAGCCCTTATGCTTTAAATTATTCAATCTTAAAACTCGCGTGCTCGTTTTTTGAGTCTTAATGGAATCGAATTGCTTGTTGAAGTTTAATGTACTCTGATACCATATTAAAACATAGAGTTCTATCTTAAAAGATCAACCTTATTAAGAAGAGTAACTTAAACCCTTATATGTTAATCTACATTTTGGTATTTAACTAATGTAGGATGTATCCCTTGATAAGATTGAGGTTGAGTATATCTTAGAAGTCCGAAGTCGATCCAACTCCCTTTAGATTGTAGCTAAAGGTCAATCCTATCCTAGTAGCATGAGGTCAAGCATGCTCTCCCTAGATTATAAGCTCGAGGCCAAGCCTCTAGTACTGAGCGAAGGTGGAGCCTGTTTGTCCAAGACCACGTGTTTGAGGACTTGCTCTCTTCTCTTGTAGTTCACGTCGCTCTAGGTTCAAATTTTAGTTTAGGTGTATAAAGAAATGGAATTGAATAAAAAGTGTTAGGTTTTATGTAATTGGCAATTCTGTGAACAAAATGATTAAAATAAACACATTGTAAAAAGTCAAGGAGTTAGTTATAATATCTTATAGTTGGGATTGGTAGTATAGTCCTTGAAGGAGTCCAAGATGGCAAGATGTCATATGATCAAGGGAATGCAATTAGAAGTCTAAATAGTATCAAAGAGNATGTAATTGGCAATTCTGTGAACAAAATGATTAAAATAAACACATTGTAAAAAGTCAAGGAGTTAGTTATAATATCGTATAGTTGGGATTGGTAGTAGAGTCCTTGAAGGAGTCCAAGATATCCAAGAAGATCACATATGATCAAGGGAATGCAATTAGAAGTCTAAAGAGTATCAAATAGCCGCACAAGTTATGTTCCAAATTCTCATTCATCACTTGCAACGCATGTTTCACATAACAAACATTGGAATTTGGATAAGGCTATTTCTATAAGAATTGTAGTCCCTTGAGTTAAATTTCTAACGAAATTTGAATCACCTTAGTCGGACATTGATAGAGAAAGTTATGATAAAAATACTAACGATTTCTTAGATGTCGCTCGACTATCGCTGACTCTCGCTCGAGCGACAAATGCAGTAACATTTTCGCCCGACCTTCGCTGACAGATCACCCTACCTATGTGACCAAACCTATTTCACAATTTTGGAAAGTTTTAGATGGCCCATACTACTCAAACACCTCCAGCTATAAATACAAAGGCTTTGGACGACTTTTTCCAACTATAAATACAAAGGCTTTGGCCGACTTTTGTAGGGTTGCTACGTTGTGCCTCTCTTGCATATCATATTCTCTACATCTTTGAGAGATCCAAAAAGCTATTCTTTGATTGATTCATACATATTGTTCTTGAGATCAAGCAACCCAGTTTTGGAGAAAAAGGTCGGTATATTATTCTTTCATTGAGAGACATATTCAATACATGCTTTAGAGATCCAAGAGCAAGAATTCATTGGTGAAATTAAACATTCATTCTTGTGATCCGGTAACTTGATTTTGGAGAAAACATCAAGGTGACTTAATCCAAAACACCTACTTCTTATTGGTCATAAGAATGTACTTTATCAACTGAACTTCAGAAGTTTTTGGAGGTTGAGAGAGATTGGACTTCAAGCATAGGAAGAGCACAAGAATTGAAGATTCTTGAAATTCCACTTGGAAGAGACGTGTGCAGAAGAACGTAAGACTGCTACAACATATCTTGGGAGAAGATTGTGAGAGTGTAAGTACAGCGGATTAGGAGACTACAAGAGGTAGATCGAGAAGTCTAGCAGGGTGGCTGGATAGTATCTACGATAGCAGATCGCAAGGCTAGAATGAGCAGCAGATCTTGGCGTTACAGGTGGGTGGAGATAACGTTTGGTCCCAGAGTTTTTACCCATTTGGGATTTCTCTGCCTACCTACTTTGTGTTCTTTAATATTTTCTATATTACAATTACGATAATACAGCATAGGGAATTGAACTTGTATGTTTAATCATCTAGAACCTAATTAAAAGTGACTTGTTGCTTTAATTAGCTTAATTTCACACGTAAGGTCAAATTGATTGTCTAGAACGCGTAATTAGACAACCTAGTGCCCATCCAGATGACTTTCAAAAAGCATAGTTTAGGTGAAGCTCAAAGCATGTTGAATTAGGGCCACCTTCCCGATCATAGTTAAAGTCATTATTGGGTAGTATCTAACTTTCTCGAGATCATAATTAAGAATTGACTAGAAAAGTAAAACTTGCATGTGAAAAATGTATAGAAACCGTAATTCACAACCAATGATGGTAACTTGTTATTAGATTCATTCATTCTGGTCACTAAAAGAAAGGAAAAGAACAAAAAGTGCTGCAAAATCCCCTTTTTTGTTTCAAATTTTATCACATTTCACCATCAATGCCTCTGATTTTCCCTGAATAATATGTAAAAATGGAATTTTGCTACCTGCTTTACAGAAAGGTTACAGAAGGGAGGAAATGATCCTACGTGGCTGCTATTTGACTCGGAGAAAAAAATATTGCTAATCCCTTTCATATAAAATTTCTATATCTCTGTCTTAATTTTCGAGGTCATTACGGTGTGCTAAACGAAGTTAAAATATTGCATTTTTAATATCATTTCAAAATACTCACAACCTAGTTTTTCACATCATTAACGACACATGAAATGGTCAATCTTAGCAAATGTTAAGGCACATCAAAATAGACCATTCCACACTAAAAATTCAAGAATTTCGATAACATGCTAGCTTTAAAAATTATCCGACGATCGTACGCTAGCTGAATTCACAAATCGCGTACATCATTTCAAAGCTCGTTTCAAGAACTATATCGTAAATATATCAAATGGTCTAAAAAGATATCAAAATAGTTAAATGTGCATCAAACCTGCATCTTAAAAAGAGGCGTCTAACTCGTCTTTCCTTTAAAATTCTTTAATTATTTTATTAACATTTATTATTTTTGCGCGACAAATTTCTTAGTATAGCTTACATCATTTTGTTAGAAAATTTTATATGGAGTATGACATTAAAAATTATCGGTTCGTCACACGATTGGACTGCGAGTTTTGCTCTTTTCAAGTTGTGGTGGTATAATAATTTTTGAAAGGAGCAAAACTCGCAATCCAATCTTGTAACGATTCAAAGATTTTTGACTCCATATCCTATCTAAAGTTTTCTAATAAGATGATATAAATTATATTGAGAAATTTGTCGTGCAAAAATAATAAATGTTCATAAAATAATTAAATTTTTTTAAAGAAAATATGAGTTAGAGACGTCTCTTTTTAAAACGTATGTTTAATGCACGATTAACTATTCGATATCTTTTGGATCATTTGTTATATCTACGATATAGTTTTCAAAACAAGATTCTAGATGATGTGGTGATTTGTTGATTCGGTTAGTGTACAATCGTTGAAGAATTTTCAAAGTTAGAATATTATCAAAATTCTCAAAATATAAGTTTGAAATGACATACTATGATGTGTCTTAACATTTGTTACAATTACTTGTTACCTGCGTCATTAATGACGTGAAGAACTAGGATGTGAACAATTCAAAATTGTATTAAAAATGTAATATTTCGATTTCGTTTAATATCTCGTAATGACTTAGAAAATTGAAATATGAAAGGATTAGCATTATCTTTTCAAGTCAAATAACAGCCACTAAGATCATCTCCTTCCTTCTATAACTTTTCTGTAAAACAGCCAGTAGCGAATTCAGTGAAAAAAATCCATTCAAACAACAAAAAATGGTCACAATCATCCCGTGTTGCCCTCTACACGTGAACTTTTCCTACCAGGAAACTTTTTAAGCTTTGAGCCATGACAACCCAATAAGTCTACATCAAGGGTTAGTTTTGTCATTGTCAGTATTAATCACAACCAATCCAGGACCATAGACTTGCACGTGGGGACAAAAACAACATAAAGTCGACTTCGCGGTAGTAAAATGTGACAAATACATCTACTAGTGATGTTGGATTTTATTTGTGGAGGGGGGCAAATTGGTCATAAAAACTTGGTAGGTCCAATGTGGACAAGAGTATTTAAGTATCATGCCCAAAAGCCAACTCTTTAGTATAATGGAGCAACCACCACCATGCTATGAACATGAAATAACCACATCCCTTCACAGTTCCACCTCTTCCACCACCACCTCCGCCGTGGAAAAATGCATGAAACAAAGTAGTGGAACTCGGCATCCGGTCTACCATGGTGTTCGTAAAAGACGGTGGGGAAAATGGGTGTCCGAAATTCGAGAACCGCGTAAAAAAACTCGAATATGGCTAGGTTCCTTCCCAGCTCCAGAAATGGCAGCTAGGGCATATGATGTGGCTGCATATTGTCTTAAAGGAGACAAGGCTCAGCTCAACTTTCCTGATGAAATCGAGCACTTGCCACGACCCTTGTCTAACACGGCCAAGGATATTCAGGCCGCCGCTGCATTGGCTGCCAAGATGGTGGTCGAAAAAGGTGAAGTCTTGAGTGACGGCAGGGGAGATGATTTCTGGGCGGAGATAGAGCTGCCAGAGCTCATAGAACATAATGGGACAGATACTTATGGTGGCTATTTATCAGAGGTATGGCGTTGGAATTCTTCTTCGGAGGTTTTCCCCGGCGGCGCCACCTCCATTGACGGTGAAGAAATTTTGTAATACATCACTACTATATCTATAATTCATAATATACACAATATATTAAAAAATGATTTTTTAAGCAGGTGACTTGATTCACCAATTTGACGTGTCATGTCATGATGCTTAAGATATCATTTATAAATATGCATATACATATATATAGTTATGTATAAAAGTAATAATCCTTTTTTTTTTTTTT
>CAIGRO010150348.1:0-17319 GCA_903798355.1 Fraxinus baroniana | reverse complement strand
TACACTTTAATTCCATGAAAACTAATACCCATTAGTCAAATTTCATCTTTAGTGGATCACTTTAATTGACCAATATACTTTAAATAATAGCACCACACATTTTAATATGTTACGTGTGGCCCTAAATATGTTAAAGTTTTCCAACAGCAAAAACACTCTTTCATCTTAATTTCAGAATTATCTAATTGTTAGATCAAAACAGAAAGTCGGACCGGGAAATTGAGCTCAAGACATACCCATCTTCACAAAGACATTAAGGAAGATTTCAAATTTTCGTTTAGAAAAGTAAAGTTTGATATTTACCAAAAGAAGTGAAATAAGATATCATATAGTCTGTCTTTGAAATCAGTGGCATTGTTACCAAAACACATGTGCATATTCTGAGTGTACATACATTTGATTCAAAGTTAGTCGTGTTTTCCGTAACAGAGCCAAACATACAGGAAAAAACAGCATAATTTTCGAAAACACTTCTTAATTGTCCAGCGTAGATTAAAAACGCAGCTTAAAAGTCTAAAAGTACTGTTCGTTTATTAGTCAAATTTCATCTTTAGTGAATCACTTTAATTGACTAATATACTTTAAATAATAGCACCACGTATTTTAATATGTTACGTGTGGCCCTAAATATGTTAGAGTTTTCCAACAGCAAAAACACTCTTTCATCTTAATTTCAGAATTATCTAATTGTTAGATCAAAACAGAAAGTCGGACCGGGAAATTGAGCTCAAGACATACCCATCTTCACAAAGACATAAGGAAGATTTCAAATTTTCGTTTAGAAAAGTACAGTTTGATATTTACCAAAAGAAGTGAAATAAGATATCATATAGTCTGTCTTTGAAATCAGTGGCATTGTTACCAAAACACATGTGCATATTCTGAGTGTACATACATTTGTTTCAAAGTTAGTCGTGTTTTCCGTAACAGAGCCAAACATACAGGAAAAAACAGCATAATTTTCGAAAACACTTCTTAATTGTCCAGAGTAGATTAAAAACGCAGCCTAAAAGTCTAAAAGTACTGTTCGTTCTCTGTTTCGAAAAGGTCGAAGAAAGTTTTATCTCCTACTGCTTGGAATTTGGAAAATTTTGGTTGCCATAAGTATAGTCCTAGTATAACGACATAAAATTAGCCATCCTGGCCAAATGAGTGCTAAAAATTTATATCTGCTGCATTGGATTGAATGGAAAAATGTTCATAAGTACTCTGTTGGTTTCTGCTCCTTGCAGTTCTACAATTTCCAACAGACAGTGAACTGCGATCATATTTATGTGATTGCAAAATCTACATGTCACAGGATCATCAGGTCTACAATCTGTACTGAGATGCCATAAGCATAAATTTGGATGGCGTTGTGTATTTTTAAAGTAATTATCCATTGCGACTGATCTTTATACAAAATTTTCGAAAGTACTTTTTGAAAAGGAAAAAGCCATGAGTACAGAAAAATGTTGACAGAATCCATACTGTAGCCGTCGTGACAGCGCATGATTGACATTTTTTTTTTCCATCTCTCTCCGTTTTTCAATGATTCTATGTCAAAATTTCATGTACTTATAACATGATTGTTTTAAAAAACTCAAAATCTTACTTTCATGCAGAAGGTGATGGTATGATTATTCATCCCTTTGTTTTCCCACCGAAGAGCAGTAACCTTTAGGAAGTACTCCTTTTCGTTCTTGTTTGGGTACAGGGACATACTTGTTAATGGTTATTTGGCATAAAGGTTCCTTTACTGTAATTAATCTTCATTTTTGTTAAACTATTTTTTACTCTTTTAAGAATTATACGGTAGAGGTTGTGTTGCAAACACGGTGTTAATCTTGATGTTTTATTTCCTTATTATATTCAGCATTACCACAGTTTTCTTTGCTAAGGAGGGTGAAGATTGTTGCCTGATTCCAATGAAAGAAAGATGAAAAATAGAAAAAATACAGAATTATTTGTAAGAAAGAACTGAATTCTTATTTCATTGAAAAAGAACGTGAACACAAGGCAGTACATGATATTATATTTAAATACAAAAAGGCCACAGAAACTGCACAAAATCCGTAGGATATCATGCCCTCCATATCTTCAGTTTATTTTAGTCTAATGCACCTAGACTTAATTCTGCTTCTGTACAATTTCTTGGAGGTTTGTAGAAGAGTCTGGATACCATATAATCGGTTTCCATTGCTGAACTTTCCTTATTGTTGAGATGAGTGGACATTGTTGGATTTTCCTTTTTAGGTGAATGGATTTCCCTATTACTGAGATGAGTGGTTATTACTGAACTTTTCTTATTACTGAGATGAGTGGACATTGCTGGACTTTCCTTACTAGTTGAATGGATTTCCTTATTGCTGAGATGAGTGGTGCTAATAGGAAAGCTTGCTTACTCCCGTTACAGTGCATTTTCAACTAGGCTTAGTCCAAAAGTTTGAACAACCCTCGGTAACTGGGATAGACACTGGAGGGGGAAGAGCGGTGCTATTATCCCCCTTCCCACCTTCAAGAGTTCCGCTTTATAGATGACAATTATTTAAGCAATTCTTTTTCAGATATCAAAATCTAAATTGAATATGATCGCTGAGACCATCTTCTAACTCCACCCTAGCCCATCTTTTCCGATCTTTCTTCCTTTACCAACCAATCATGTAAATTGTAATTATATCATATTTCATTATCGTCGCATATGGGACCAAACGAGGGTTTCACTCGTTATAGGACTTGACCAAACATCTCACTACACGAGTTGACGACAGCCATGACTTCAACAATGATCAGATTGGAACCCTGAGTATACTCAGTTGATTTATTCAACTCAACATGATGCTTGTCATTTCGTCAAGAAAGAATATTGCAAAGTGCTTTACGGCTTGTTCTCATTTTTCAAGACAACATTATGTAATCGTAATTTCTTTATTGGTCGTTGAGTTTATTGTTCAACTACCGATTAAACAAGATTACATACAATATTTGTCGCTTTCACCTGTCTTATTTTCTGTTTAGTTTATTGATCAACTACTTATTAAGAACGGTGTTGTTGCTACTTGTATTATCTTCTGACTCATTACCCACCGAGAAAGGTAAGTTGTAGTTTTCATTATGCACTCTTCTATTTATTCAAGGGACAGCCAACATTGTCATCTTCTCGGGCAGATATTTTGTTTTTTCTTGGCCATTTCAGCATTTTTTGTTGGCTTCACAAGATGGAGAACAAGTGTTTTTTTTTGTTCATGACTCAAAACCTATATATAGATAAACATAATTATCGACCATTTTTTCTAGATTATTGACGAATTTATCGGTGAATTTTTACTTTCTTGTAGTCCTCAAGGATTCAAAGGTGTCATTTTAATTACTTGTGGTCGAATTTACTTCTTATTTCGTTGAACATACAAGTATTACTCATTTATTTACTACTAAGTCTCTGTTTACGTCAAATTAAAATTTTCATTTTCATTCTTATACTCATTTTCAATCACACATTTTTCAATAAAATAATATTTTTCATTACATCAATAACTTTTCCTTCTTTTTCAACTACACATTCTCCACCAATCTATTATTCCACAATACACTTTTTCAAAATAATATGGCTCAAACACACCTTAAGACACTAAATTCATTTCTATTTTTTTATAAGTAAAATTCTCAAGACTACAATAGTTTAAGAAAATAATTTCAAAATGGGCAAATTTGTAAAAAGATTCAAAAATCAAGTGGTATGTGATTAAATTTGATAAAACATTGTTACCTATAAATTGTATGATTAAATTTGACCCATGAACTAGTGTCATTGTGATCAATAATGTTATCTAATTGTGACCTAAGCATATACATTCATGTGACATATAAATTCTTGTTTGACTCGATATATGACCTAAGCATTTTTCAGTATGTGACTTGTTAGTTTGTGATCAGAATATTTAAAAAAAAAAAAAAACAAAACAAAAAACTTTCCACCTGATTAATAAAATTAAAATTTTAAAAAATATAATTTTATCTATCTATAATTTAAATCGATTACCAAATTAACAGAAATGAATAAAAAAGGAATTGAACATCCCATTTTTCAGTTATTTCCTATTTATTTTAATTAACAGTAGAGCCTATATTGGTATATCAAAAATCTTGAAAAAAAAAACTAATTAAATACATATGTTGCGTGCCCTAGGCATAAACATTAATGATAATAATTTATAGAGCATTACATTATCCACTTGTTGTATTTAGCTAAGTTGTAGGCACAATGCTCCTCATTTTCACAATGTCAACTGAGTGATTAACAATTCGAGTAATGTTATTTTCATCTCCATTGGGATTACAAACACAGTACATGTGGTGTAAATGATAAATTAAATAAAAGGTGAAATTAAATTACTTATTTAATTTCACCTATCATTTAATGACACATTAACGTCACCTAAACTGTGTTTGTAACCCCAGTGGTGATGAATTGCATTCCAATAGCACCCATTAAAACTAATTAATATGTGTCTGTTTGGAGCTATTTATTTATTTTCTGTATAGAATATATTGAAGATGACAATAATTATTTTAAACACATTATAACATCTTCGCTATAGAAAAATATCGTCGTCGATCGTCAAGCTTTATTGTATTTGTACAATTAGCTGCGAAAGACACGACTGTCTAAATATTTCACGAGAATGTACATTATTTTAAATTTTTAGCCAGGAGACTAATTCGATATAAAGTTTAATTTCAGGGAGAATTGTAAAAAAAATAAGACAATTTCATTTTCAAGTGGAGAAGACATGCCATATTAAAGTGATAAATAAAAATCATAGCGAAGTTGACTTTGATTATATAATTATGATTTTATGATGGTATTTCTTTAATTATTTTAATTAATTAAATTGTTGGCCTTTGCACTCCCAAAAGGCAGCATAAAGTAGTGTTCAAAAGGTTTTGCTTTTCTTTCTGCCCCATTTTAGTTTAGTATTTTTTCTGTGAACTAGTTTTTTAATTCTTTTTCTCTTCTGTAACCAAATAATCACAATAAATTATTTTCATTTAATATTTTGGGTTCTATGAAATAGATGTATAAAAATATTAAATTATAAAATAAAACAAGCAAAAGGAAAAAAGGATGAAAATACTATATATTAAGAAAAACGTCATTCTTTTGTAAATTTATTATTTATTCTTTGACTAGTCCAACATGAAATTTTGTTCTTACTTTTCATGAAAATAATAATGACGACAATAATAACGAATTACGAGCTTTTAAGCAATAGTGACCATTCAAGTTCTCTGCTTAACAATCATTATTTGAAAATTTTTCTTTTAACACATTCATATTAATAAAATATAATTTTTTTTTCTATTTTTAACTACATATTCTTCTAAATATCACTATTCAAAATATTATTTTAATCAAATAATGGTCACATTTCCCCCAATTAATTAAACTATAACTACGTTATTATAAGGATTATGTCTATTAAGATTGTATGATTATAAGTAAGTATTCAAACGAGCCACCATCTTGCGTGTACATGTTAATGAATAGAATCCCATATATAATAAAGATGAAAATATAGACAAATTTATAAGAGTTTGGAATACTCTTCTTAATAATGTTGATATTTTAAGATGAAATCTCAAATCTTAACAATATTTTTGTCAAATCAACTGAAATAGGCTACATTTCCACCGCTTAGTAAATTAATGTATATGATCACCTCATATGCTTCATCTTAAATTCATCCTCTTGGGCTTCCAATAGCGTACTAGGTTTGGTTTGGTTTGGTTTTTGTTTTTTGGGATGTGTCATTATTAAAATATAAAAAAAATTATTATTTTGTTTATTATTCTATATAAGTTAATATTGAATGTCAAACAAGTTACGTACAGATGTGGTAATACACCCAATGGGCAAATTATTCATTGTTAATTGCCAAGCTAGCAAGTACTCTCACGCTACAGTTTTTGCATTTAAGAAACCTATTTTAGGAGTCAATAACTGTTTTTTGCAACAAAAAATAATAAGAGCTCGTTTGGTAGAAATTAAAATCGGATTAAAATTGAAAAATTAAATGTTATTGTTGACTTTTATTAGACGAGTGAGACTAAAAAACGATCATATTTTCAATTTTAATTGGCTTTTTTTAACTTTCCCAAATAGGCTATAATAAAAAAAAATAGAAAAAAAATAGAAAAAGTAGCTCCCCTGATACCACGGCCTATCCGTGCAGCTTACAAGGTCTTGTGCCATATTAAAGTGATAATATAAAAGTCATAGCGAAGTTGAATTTGATTATATAATTATAATTTTATGATGGTATTGCTTTAATTATTTTAATTAATTAAATTGTTGGCCTTAGCGCTCTCAAAAGACGGGATAAAGTAGAGTTCAAATGGACAACAGTTAATGTTAGAAAACAACATCTATGTTGGAAGGCGGAGGTCCACATGGAGGAGAATCGTCTAATGTCCGGTTCAAATGTGTATAAGTTGTGACTGCATCTGAATTAACTCGGGTGACGAACTAGGAGGGAAGATCGACATTCATCAGGATTAATCGGACGAACTTTGGACACCTGAGTTATAAAAAAAAATGTAGAGTTCAAAAGGCTTTGCTTTTCTTTCCGCCCCATTTATTTTAGTATTTTTTTCAGCGATTTTCTTTCTAATTCTTTTTCTTTACTGTAACTAAATAATCACAATAAATTATTTTCATTTTATATTTTGGGTGCTGTAAAATAGATGTATAAAAATATTAAGAGTGTGTTTGGTGCACATTAAAATGAGAGAATGTATTTTTTTGAAGTGATGTGATGAGAAATATGTGGTTGAAAAAGAAGGAAAAGTTATTGATGTGATGAAAAATATTATTTTATTGAAGAATGTGTGGTTGAAAATGAGTAAAAAATAAGAATGAAAAAATATGTGATGAGAAATATATGGTTGAAAAAAAAGGAAAAGTTATTGATGTGATGGAAAATATTATTTTATTGAAGAATGTGTGATTAAAAATGAGTAGAAAAATGAAATGAAAAAAATAATATGGGACAAACAGGGCTAAATTATAAAATAAAACAAGCAAAAGAAAAAAATGATGAAAATACTACATGTAAGAAAAACAACGTGGTTCTTTTGTAAATTTATTATTTATTCTATGACTAGTCCAACATGAAATTTTGTTCTTGCTATTCATGAAAATAAAAATGACGGCAATAATAATGAATCAGTAGCTTTTAAGTAATAGTGACACATCAAGCCTCCTATTGACAATCATTATTTAAAAACTTTTTATTTAAAAATAATAATTTTCAACCAGACTTTCGTACAATAAAATATTTTGTATGTAAATTTAATTTTTTTTTCATATTTTTTAATCACATATTCTTCTAAATATCACTATTCAAAATTTTATTTTGACCAAATAATAGCCATGAAACATGGCCCAAAAAGTTCCAACTTGGTATATGTTCATCTTCAAAGAACACAACTCTTAAAATCCTGAATTATCCTTTGTGTTAGGCCATTTGTACACGGAGGTTTACACCTCCGTTTACACTCCCCTCACAAGAGGGGAGGGCCCACGATGAATAAAATAATCGTGGCCCACCTATTGTGAGGAGGGCGGTGGGGCCGAGTACACGAGGGTGTAGCAAAACCCTTATCCTTTTTAGGCAATTCTTTTAAGTATTTTTACTAAATTGTAACTTTTTAACACCCTCGAAAATATGTTGAATAAAGCCACTTATCCAGGCCAAAAAGCAAATACAGTACAAATAGACAGACTTGTCAATGTATGTTTGGTTTTTTTTTTTTTTTTTTATTGTTTTTCCAACGTCCAATTATGTATGGATACATGTCTTTTCTATTTTTGAGTCTATCTTTGAGCATATTCATGTAACATGATTGAAAAATGTTTTCTGGTGGCACAAAATCCAGAAACAAATTTCAGCTTTTTTTTTCATTTTTTAAATGAGAATTGCTAAGTAAAGGGAAATTTTAGAGCTGGACATGGGTCAATTCGCGATCCAAAATTTTCATGTATTTAGTAAATGGAACCGTCGGATCCAAATATAATTATGAAATAGTTCGGGTTCGATTCGGTTCCGTACCATAATTAAATTTTTTAACATTTACAACAACAATACATAAATACAACTAATGATATTTTTATTCGTAACTTTTACAAATTAACGTAGCCCAATTTAAAAACATATAAATACCAAGTTGTTCAATAATATTAGGGGAAAAATTTAAAAGTAAGGTGTTTAAAGTTTTAAGTTCAAAAATCAGGTTTTTAGTTTAATAGCACAATTTAAAAACATATAAATACCAAGTTGTCCAATAAGATTAATTCAATTAATACAAATACCAAAAAAGTAGATAGTAATATTAAAATATCGGTGATCCATACCAAAAAGTAGATATTAATATTGGATAACTTAGGCTAACAAAAAATAATTTAAGGATAACGACCAAAATCAAATGTTGAGCTAACAAAGTTTAAAAAAAGTAATTTGACTAGATTAATTTGCTAATTTGTTTTAAAAAAATTAAAATAATTTATTAATTTAATATAAAAAATTAAAATAATCATTTAGATTAGGTTTTTATTTGATTCTTCGATTTTTGGTCTAAACTCGAGAACTGACCCAAGCCTATTGGTTCTCAATTCAAATACTTATTTGAGTATTTAACTTATAAAGAACCGCTTGATTCGATTCGAATTCGATTCGATTCATTTGAAACTTTTGTCCAACCCTAGAAAATTTGCACAATTTTGCGATGTCTTCTGCTGGTACAAATTTCATGTAACGATGCATAAAATTTTACCAAATGGTACTGTAGCATCTTTCTTCGTGTAAATGGCAACAGCAAATTCTGTACAAATTTCATGTTCTGCAAATTTATTCTTTCAAAATCCAAGAAAAGTAGAAATAGGACAAACTGTCACTTTTCAGACTGTGGATTTATATTAGTCCGTGTACCTATCATCATTATACTGTTTGTAGTTGGCCTCTAGCTTTTACCCAAAACAGTAATCTCTCTCTCTCCCCCTATCCCCACAGGATATTTTGCTTTCATAAATCCAACTGAATTCCGAGGTCTCCACGGGTTTTATTTGAAGCTTTCTCGCAAATCTATTTCTGGTATATCGTAGGAGTATTCGGGTACAAGTATGGAAATTGCTGAAGAGAAATCCTTAAGCAACAGCGCTGTTAAGCTACCAAACTATCCAGTGCCCAGGGTATTGATATCTTTATTTATTTATTTTTTCTTTTCTTACAGGCTACATCTCTCTGTTCTATTATTATTTCTGTGTATAAGTATGGATTAGCTCTGAAATTTAGTGGGTTGTCGTTGAATTTAGGGTCCTTCGGTGGAGTAGTCTAATCCCATGTAATTGTATTATTTACTTCATGTTTCGTCCTAAAGATCAAGGATGAAATACCCAATATCTCAGATTTTGATTTACTTCTCTCACACATGAATTTTGTCTCTTTGTTCTAATCCCTTTTATATCTCCTGGGAAAAGTAATGGTTCTAACTTTACAGTCTTTCTGAACTGTAAATCCTTTTTGTTATTGAAGAATTTAGTTTCAAATTGAATATGATAAACTAGGTGATATTCTGTGTGTTTACTTTTGCTCTCACTTTCCGTTTTACCTATTGATGATAAACTATTTACACGATCTTTGTGAAAACAATCATGGGTATGTATAGATTTTGTTAACACTATTATTTACAATCGCATTCAAGCCTTGCTTGTGCTTTAGGAAAAAAAAATGTTGAAGCTAGATCGTTGAAGCAAAATTTACCAGAAGTAATAAACTTGTGAAAAATAATATTGATTCTTTCTTTTCCTATATCGTTGGATTTATTTGTTTATTGGTTTTGATACTAGATAGTTGAATGGTTAGTTTATATCTCTTATCATCATGAATGACTCAGTCGAATGATAGGGGAACAAAGTAAAGATAAAATCTTATGACTCGTCGAAGAAAAATTGTTTTGTAATATAAGTGTTTCTTAAATATCTACTTTGACATTTCTAGAGCATAAATGGAAGTAGATGTATGTGTGTGTGGTGAGCATGGGCACATGAATATATTTGTTTACATTATTAATTGATCTTATTGGAGACAATGCTTTGGCAAGAACTTTGGATGCACAAAACTATTGGGAATAATAAGTATAAGTGAAATTGCGATGTGCATCTTAGTGGCTTTCTTTGAATTTGATATAGTTGTGATTTTTTTTATGCTTAGCTAATGAATAAGTATAGTCATCTAATACGTTATGTATTTCTAGATTGGAGAATCAAGTGACATAGTCGATGAATGTTCAACCAGTCTGCAACCCGGGAGGCAAAGCCTAATTAGAAAGATACCCGAGGCAGCAATTGAGGGATCAGCAGAAGATTCTGTGATAATAAGCATGCCCCCGTCACCAATCCAAACTCCCAAAAGAGTGAACTTTTCTCCATTACCTAGTCCCAATCATGCTATAGTCATCGGATCTCCAGATCTCTCATCATCCAAGGGAAAATCGACCATGAAATACCTCCTTCCCAGACTAAGCTTTAAGTTTCGGAATACAAATTCAGACATAGAAAAGGCTGCCATGCTAGCACTGGGAGTCTCCCCCCAGACAGAGGCGAAGATGTCAATTCGTAGGACATTCTCTCTTACAAAGATATTTGCAACAAAAATGAAGAGAACTTCGTCTTTACCAGCTAGTCCTATTATGCACTCAAATCCCGAGTCTGTTCATGGAGGAAATACAAGTGTTGCAGTTAATGTGGCTGTAAGTACCATTTCTCTCTTAGCTCAAGATCACATTGTCGTTTGGTATTGAGGATTGTATAAATACTAGATTATTTGCCTGGTCACATTTTTCCCAAGTAATTAAACTATAATTACTTTATTCTAAGGATATTGTCTCTTAAGATTGTATGATTAGTAAGTTATTGGTTATTCACAAACATTACAAAATTCAGAATGTGAAACTCTATTTATATCTCTAATTTCTTCTCAACTACGGCAATTAAATGATTCCCAATCGTTGCCTTATTTTGCCTTTCCATCAACCTAAGAAATTTAACAAATCACAATCAGAAATGGGAGACTTGGCCTCTGTTTGGCCCCTATTTTTCTAAAATTCATTTTTTCACAAACTCATTTTCAACCACTTTTAACTAAACCAAATAGGGGCTTAATTTATGTACAGTTTTAGTAATCTGATTTTGGATGTTTACTCATTGTTAAACTCTTGTCTGTGATCTATAGTCATGCAAGTACTGTGTGAATTGCCAGTGGCTAATTTCCAGAAAGGCCTCCATCACGTGACATCTCCTGTCATTTTAAGAGGAGTCTTTGCTAAAGAAAAGAGCTTCTAAAATTAAGATTGAATTGGGCAAATTGAATTAGTAACTGGTCCAATTCAATTGCATTTTATGGTTAGTGCAAGTTTTATTCTTGCTGGAAATATATATATTTTTTAAAGTTTCTTGCGGTAAGTCAAGTTCATATTTTGTCTATTGCACGTAAAAACACATGATTTTTGTTTTAATCTATGATGTGTTCCTCAAACTACATGACTGTTTTCCGGTAACTTCACTCGTCAAAATCAGTCTCTCCTCTCTAACTAGATCATGCAGAAAACATCATTGTGCAGAAAGGAGTGATCCAATTCCCAATACACCGTTCACGTTCAGTCCCCACGTTAAATAAAGATAGAAGCATAAAACAGATGGACGATTTAGGCAATGTATTTCGTGTGATTCCTACGACTCCGCAAGTGGCAGAACATATCACCACAACATCAGTTGCGAGCCCAACAATTGATACAGGTAAGGATTTTTTGGGTTTCTACTAAGCTTTATCCTCCAATTGCTTGGATCTTACAGCTAAAGAGCATATTTTTCTCAACAGTTTGAGAATTTTACTTTGGTTATAAATTTTAAAAGATTCTCAATTTTTGTCTCGACCAAGTCTGATAAGGACAATGGTATAAGTTCCCTGGGAAACAATGCTAGGATTTTTATGTAGTTTCCACGTGTTTATACTGTGCATATTAACAAAAACTCGTTCACTGACAAGTCAGGAGACCAAAATCTGTTTATCTCTAAAATGTTTAAAAGTTATTGGCTGCAAGTTTTAATGCATATGTCAGCTTATGGTACCAACCTGCATCTTATCTTTTAGTCTTTTGGTTCAGGTGACACTGATAATTATGGTGAAGATATCCCTCAAGAAGAGGCCGTATGCAGGATCTGTTTGGTTGAACTTGGGGAGGGCTCGGAAACCCTAAAGATGGAATGCTGCTGTAAAGGTGAGCTTGCCCTGGCCCACCAGGAATGTGCTATTAAATGGTTTAGCATAAAGGGAAGTAAAACTTGTGATGTCTGCAAGCAAGAGGTCCAGAACTTGCCAGTCACAATTTTACGAGTCCAAAACATTCATTCTCGAGGAAATGGAACTCATCCTGCTGCAATAGCTCGATACAGGCAAGTAATAATTTTTTTTCCCTTCTATAGAAGATCTGTTAAACAATTTCATCAAAAAGCTTAAATTGTTGGAGAGGGGACAGACTTGATTATTTAAATTGTATTCACGTGCACCCTTACGTGGAGACTAGATTCATTTCTTTATGAAAAGCCCAATGCATGAATTTTCATAAACAAGTGGAGGCAAGACTTGAAGCCAGGCTTTCGTGTACCATGTTAAACCGCCCGTCTAAAATCTTAAGCTCTTAGAATAGTACAGAGACAAGCTTATATTCTCTCCGTCCCAATTATATAGACTTGTTTCGTTTTTCACACGGATTAAGAAAGCTTCTTTAATGTCATTGGAAAATTAATTTTTGCCAAAATCTATCCTAACTTGCCCATATTTAATTTTCAGTATTTAAAACTAAATTATTGTTGGAATTAATAAAGAATTTGAAGAAGAAGAAGAAGAAATAAGAGTTGTTTCATATTTCCAAGAAGTGGGAAATGTGTGTATTTGGATGATTTCAAGAAGTTGACATATTAAGTGGAAAAATTTAATAAGGGTATATTGGTAAAAGATTACAACAAAATATTCTACATTAAGAAACATGTCTATATATTTGGGACAAGAGAAAAAGGAAACCCAGCCTATATAATTGGGACGGAGGGAGTAATATGTATATTGTGTTCAACAGTTTCCCCTTTTTTCATTTTCTGTATAATTTTTTAGTAAGGTGCTTGTTTAGCTTAAATCAACTGGTAATTTGTGACTAGTCGTTCAAAAACTTGTTTTGAATGATAAATCTCATGATTATTGAATCAAGTGCTATGCCAATATTTACAGGGTTTGTCAGGATGTTCCTGTTCTCGTGATTATCAGCATGCTTGCATATTTTTGTTTCTTGGAGCAACTTTTGGTAAGACGAGCAACTTCACACTTGTCTTTCTCAATTTAGATCATGATCCCACGATTTGTTTCGTGTTTCAGGTCAAGAAAATGGGATCTAGTGCAATTGCCATATCTTTGCCCTTTTCCTGCATATTAGGTCTCCTTGCATCTATGACATCAACTACCATGGGTACAACTTCCGACTTTCTCATCATTTTAAGTGCGAATTTACCCACTTTGTTTTAATCTTTCCTCCACTCATTTTTATATATATATAGTAAGGAGAAGATATGCTTGGATATATGCTACTATTCAATTTGGATTGGTGGTTCTCTTCGCTCATGTTTTTTACTCACTGGTAAGACATCCTTCAAGCAAAACTAATATCATGGACATCTAAGCAAGGATGGAAGCTAGAACGTAATTGTATATTCTATATAGGTGAAAACGTAGCGAGTTTGATGTTCAAGGCTTTAGTGCACGAATGGTATATACAATACTGAATAATATATTAGCCAAGAGTTAGCTTCTTTTTCTTCTTTAGGGATTGTTTGACTGACAAATCTTTTGATAAAAGTTGATGAAACATGTGGTTGAAAGTTGATGAAAGTTGTGGATCTCATGTAATGTGTGGTTAAAATTGAAGTTTGTCGAGTTAAAAAGTTGTCAAAATTAAAGTTTTAGTGAAGTTCTATCAAACAATTTTATAGTGTTAGTAGTGTTAAAAGTTCCCAAATGGGATAATGGCATTTTGTTAAGAGTTTTATTTGGACCTTGAACTATTTTGTGCTACTAATAAACTGATGATTGATGATAAAGTTGAGTTCTTTCTAACGCGGTATTCTGTCATGAATTGGGTGTATAGCTTCACGTACAGGCGGTTCTAGCAGTTCTTCTTGCTACATTTGCCGGTTTTGGATGTGCTATGTGTGGAACTTCTATTCTTCTTGAGTTTCTGAAATTTTGGAGAAGGTGGAATGCATGGTCAGTTCAACAACGTGATTCCACTCAGCCTAATCAATCTCCGGATCATGGCCATATACATCAAATGGATTCGCAGCTGCCTCAAAGTGAAACTGGAAATGACCGTGGTAGCTGATTGTCAAGTATTATAACCGTATCATGATGAAGTCAACGGAGACACAAGTAACACGCTCTCTTAGAGATTTCCCTAACAAAATCCCGACTTCTCCTTGCAGCAACAATCAATTGACTTCTGTCTTTGCATTATCGAGACCAGTCGACCAAATTGAGAGATTTTGTTGACAAGGGGAGCATGTTCAAGAACCACGTGTAAATATGTGAATTTCAAATTTTCATTTGTGGGTGTGATCATTTTTTACCATGTTTTTTTATATGTTTGTCAAATCAACTGAAATAGGCTACATTTCCACCGCTTAGTAAATTAATGTATACGATTACCTCGTATGCTTCATCTTAAACTCATCCTTTTGGGCTTCCGGTAGGATACTAGGTGGGGTTTTTTTTTTTTTTTTTTTTTTTAGGTGGATGTGTATTATTATTAGAATATTTTTTTTAATATTAAAACAAATAAATTCTATATAAGTTAATATTGCATGTCAAACATGTTATGTACTGTGGTAATACACCCAATGGGCAAATTATTCATTGTTAATTGTCAAGTTAGTAAGTACTCTCACTCTACAGTTTGGCATTTAAGAAACCTATTTTAGGAGTCAAATTGTTTTTTTGCAGCAATAATAATAATAATAATAATAATAATAAATAGAAAAAGTAGATCTCCTGAGACCACGGCCTATCCGTGCAGCCCACAAGGTCCTGTGCCCTCAGAGTCTTCTCCCCTTGCTTAAATTGACAAGTTCGAAAGAATTGAGACGCGTTTATGGGTAGCATGTTACATAATACTTATGTATGATGACACTATTAATGCATTTTTTGATATTATACGTCATATATCTAGCTGTTNAATAGAAAAAGTAGATCTCCTGAGACCACGGCCTATCCGTGCAGCCCACAAGGTCCTGTGCCCTCAGAGTCTTCTCCCCTTGCTTAAATTGACAAGTTCGAAAGAATTGAGACGCGTTTATGGGTAGCATGTTACATAATACTTATGTATGATGACACTATTAATGCATTTTTTGATATTATACGTCATATATCTAGCTGTTAACGACCTTGTCGTGTTGTATGGAGAGGCAAAAACACTTGGTACTTGACATCTGGTTCTGCTACTAAGAACAATAGAAAAGGATTAAAAAATGGTTCAAACTTCTAACTTGTGACTCCGAATCTAAAAAAATAAAACACTAGGAAGACAAAAAGATTAAACTTCAAATAAACTGGACGGAACCGATTCTTTTTAAAATTGCTCGGTTTTGGTATATAAGCAAGTAGCAAATAAGAAATAGGCAAATAACAATATTGATTTCAAATTTTCAAGGAATCAAGGGGCAAAATTTTTGAGCTAGTACTTATATAGGCAGCCGCAGGCATAACGCAAACGAGACGAAGCTCCAGCCTCCAACTATTTCACCACCGTCCGCCTACCATCGTTCTCCGTGATTCCGTCCACCTGTCTCGGCAGCGTCAAAGACTCGCATCCACAGGATCGCACTCAGACCGCAGCGGAATTTCACCCTCGTAGTCGTCCGTCTCCCTCCTCTGCCGGACCAAAATAAATTGGATTTGGTTTTGTAATTGTTGTGGCTAATGGACTTTCAAATTTCAACCCATGGATTGTAGGATTGGGCTCATTAATTGGAAGGAGAGGGGGGGAGGGATTACAGCTTGTCTTTCTTCCCGGCAAACGGCAAGATCTAGAGCTTCCGACGAACCCAGCACGGACGGCCGCGGGGGCTGTCCAGGTGCTGGTCCGCCCCTGGGTATATTTACATAGACCCGGTCAGGTCGGATGAACCAGAGCACACATTGTTTTAGCCCTTGTTTGTTTCTCATTCTTTTTTCTACATACTCATTTTCAATCACACTAATAAAACACGTGTTTGGTGGTCTTTAATTATAAAAGAATACGTTTTGAATAGTATATTTTAGAAAATGTGTGATTAACAAGTAAGAAAAAGTTTTGAGTTTACTTGTTGAATATTTTATTGTGTGAATGTGATTAAAAATGAGTATAAGAAGTACATTAAAGGACCTCATTCTACACATAAACCTAATTTTTTTTATCACTTTTTAATCGCACATATTCTCAAAAAATCGCTATTTAAAATAATATTTTTCCAAAAAAGTCCATCTTAGTCCCCCTTTAGCTCCCATTATTCCACATTATAATGAGATGAATAATAATTTTTTTAAAAAAAAGTATGGTTCAAAAAAAAAAATAAAAAAATATTTTAATGTTACATGAAATATTATTTTATTGAAAAATACGTGATTGAGAGAAAAAAAAAAAAAAGGAAAAATGAATTATAATTTAAGGAAGAATAATGAGCCAAACAAACAAGGGCTCAATGTTTTCAGACAAAATGTCGAGTGCAAAACCTAATTAATCACTGCGCCAAACCGCCACCGCCACGGCTCCACCTAAGCCCGACAAGCGTCACCCCTATTTCTTTCTCTCCTTGTGCTTGATTGACTACATTTCCTTCAACAGGTAATTGGCCGATTTTTGTGATTGTTTGTTTCATTAAATCGTCTTTCTTTTTTCTTTTCTTTTTCACTATAATATAATATCTATTTTCTTTGCCAATATTACTAGTTGGCCAATGGAGGTGTTGACACACTAAAAGTGCATCCCAATTTAAATAGCCCAAAAAATGAAGCCCAGTTGGGGAGTTCAGAATAAAAGCTCAAATAGGATCATTGATGGGTGCAGTGGAAGCCCACAAACACCATAACATCATCGCCCAAACTTACAAGACGCCCAGAATTTGAGCAAATGGAGTACCTTACAATCGCTCAGAGCGAGCCCAAACCTTCAAATCGCCTAGTGTTTTAGCGAACATAAAGTATTATG
>CAIGRO010150341.1:0-11416 GCA_903798355.1 Fraxinus baroniana | reverse complement strand
GTTTTCTTATTTTTGAAATGGTATAAACTTAAAGTGGGATTTATGAATTTTTTCCATAATTCAAATTGAAACCAACACATTCACGGTTGAAACCCAACTCAATCCAAATCAACCAAACTCGGGTTGGTTTAGATTGGGTTGATCGATTTGGACTTGTTCAATTCAAGTTGAACAAATTTTTTACGAACCCAATGGTTGTGAATTTTTTCGTTGAATTTGAACAATTTTCTTTTGAGTTTGATATCATTTCAATTTTAACCAATTTTTACATTAAAAATGGTGATTTGAAAGGCTTTAAATCGATTGGAATTGAATCAAGGTATGTGGGGGTTAAACTCCATTCCTATAGAACAATATAAATTAAAAATATTGTAAAACCTGTAAAATAGATTATATCATGATCAAAATTAAATACATAAATCAATACATGTTGAATACCTACATATTATACTTATTGAATAAAATGAATTCAACTTAAATACTAAAAATGTTAAATCATTCAAACTCAATACAAAATATTCTCCTTCAATTCAAGTGTTTAATCAAAAATCACGTCAAAAAATCGGGTCAAAAAAGCCGAGGCACGAGTTGCACTGAGAGGCAGAGGAGACACGCAGAAGAAACCTCAAATCACGTGAGAATTTTGATAATTAGGTTTTAGATTTTTGGTTTTAAGTATTAATTTTCTTTTTAATATTTTTTAATTTATTGGGTTGAATTAGATTAGATTTTGATAGATAACTCGAAACCTAACCCAACTCAACCTAAAATTTGATTTTCTAATCCAAACCCAACCTAGTTGAATTAAAAAACCTACCCAAACCGATTGATTTGGATTAGGTTGATCGATTTGACTGATTCGAATTGATTTTTGCCCAAGCTTAGTAACAGTTACCGTGACCTTGATTTTTAATGAAAGAAAACCCTACAACCCTAAATATTAAATTTAATAAAATTGCAAAACAAAACCATAATGTTTGGTAAAGATTAAAATCATTTTAATCTAAGCCCCTGGTTTGACCCCATTCACATTTAATTCATTTTTTCTCTTCTCGCATCAATCACACATTCACTAAATAAAATAATATTATACGTAAATCCAAAAAATTTCTTCACTTTTTTAACCACACATTCTCTAAAAAACACTATTCCAAAATCAACTTTTTTCCAAATAATGGAGCTCAAACAAAGGGTAAATCAAAATCAACAATTAATTTTAACCATATGTTTTATGAATCTAACAACTTTTTGTTACTCATTTCATTAACTTCTTTCAAAATCTTCTAAAATTTTTATTTTAATCTCCATAGGGGAATATCAAAACACAACAAAAACTTACAAAACAAAGCTAGCATAATTAAATAAAAACTGAATCATCTATCCTAAGGTACCAACTAACAAAAAAATTGACAAGACGTGTCTATTATTCATGTTCTTCTATGTGGCTTAATAGCGTGCAAAGTTACTCTTCCATAGCTTCGTTACATAAGTGACAATATCAGTCTTTCTCACGTGTGGAAATAATTATTACTTGTATTGGGTTGCATCAGATTATTGAAGAAAGAAAACAGTCACTGGATGTCAGCATTGAGTTTTCAACTTTTTCTTGATCATCGCCCCAACCAAAGAGTCATCACTCATCATTGCCACCCTTATGAAGGATGCGGAGAATTTCATTCACGGTTTCTGTTGTTCTTGCTTCATGAGTTGCATGAATTCTCCAAATACTGCCCAGAATAATTTTGTTAGCAATAAAGTCTCAAATAATCGCTTGGAAAATGATTATTCGCAGCACTATATATCTAGAGTTTAATAAATTAAAAATGTATTTCAAAGGAGATGACTATGAGAAATACCAGTATCTGAATCATGAGGTCCCGGGGATGCTTCAGGATGATACTGAAGTGACATGAGCTTTAACTGAGAGAAGGCAAGCCCAGCACAGCTTCCATCATTGAGATTAACATGAGTGACTTCTGCACCTTCTGGAAGCGATTCAGGGTCAACAGCATAGTTGTGATTCTGCATAAGATTGGTTTGAGTGAGTTCCTACGGAGAACAAAATTCTCCATGAAATGTGTAGTTCAGTCCATAAAGAAGGGGGAAAACATTAGTGTGAAACAGTACATCCAAGATTACAAATCTACAGTATTTATACAACTCGATTTGCCCCACCAATTTTTCAATAAACTTAAGCTCAACTAAAACCAGATTTAAGTTCTTACCTTTCAGGTTATATATCAGAATTTGAAAAATAGAATGGAACTTACAGAGACAGCGGATAAAAGAAAAACACGATGAACTAGGAAGGATTCAATATTACTCTGCGTATGTATGGAAGACCACATTAAATTCTGACTATAATCGTCTTATAAATGAACAGACCTGGGCACTGATCTCAACACGGCCATTTCGAAGATTTCTGACTGGATGATTTCCTCCATGGTGACCAAACTTCATCTTGAAGGTCTTACCCCCCAATGCTTGACCAAGCAGCTGATGTCCCATGCAAATACCAAAAACAGGAACTTTTCCAATTATTTCCTTGACAGTTTTGACAGCATAAGGAACTGCAGATGGGTCTCCAGGACCATTGCTGAATAGAACTCCATCCGGTTTCATCTTTAGAGTTTCAGAGGCGGGCCATGTAGAAGGAACAACAGTGATTTTACAGCCGTAGGATGCTAGGCGCCTCAATATATTTTGCTTGATACCAAAATCATATGCAACAACCTTCATTCAAGAAAAAACAAGAAGTCAATCCACAAATAATAAAAATGCATTTTATATTATAAAAGTCAACATGCGAGATACATACATGAAAAGTCTCTTCATTTCTTCCATTGAAGTTAAAATCCCACCCTGAATTTGTTCTATCAACCCATTCATAAGGAGCCTCACACGAGACGCCACTTATTAAATCCACGCCTGCAAAACTGAAGTTATAAACCCAAACACAATCTATAGTAATCACAAACCACTAAATTACCATATAAACCAATGTGGAGAGTAGATTGAAAATTACCAACAATATTCCAAGTCCGAGAGGTTTTTATGAGTTCTTCATCCGTTTGAGATTCATCAGTGCTCAGTACACCAATAAGGCTACCATCATGCCTCAATCTACGGGTAATAGCACGGGTGTCAACATCATCTGTTACACAACAGAACAAAATGAAAATCGGAGAAAGGATGAGTGTGCCTCAAGGAACATAATTAGCAAACACAAAAAATGACGACCTACATATTCCCATAATGTTCCTTTCTGCCAAATAATCCCCAAGCGTCTGTGTGCATCTCCAGTTTGAGGTACTGAAGAATGTTAAGCAGTAAATACGCAAAGGATAAAAGATGTAAGGTTAGTAGGAAAAATATAAACATGAATGGTTAGAAATCATGGTTATATGAGACAGCAACCTGATACTTAAACTTCTGACTACTAGGCCTGCTAAAAAACACAGTCTTGATTCTTCATCATCTACCAACAAAGGCATGCCAATTCCAAATAGTAAATATTATCTCAAAACATAGTTTCTCGAGATATCAACAAGCATTGCACTCACCAAAATTGACACCAGTGTTGCCAATATGTGGATTTGTCATCAAGACAAATTGGCCTGCGTAACTAGGGTCAGTAAGGATCTCTTGGTACCTGCAACATCAAGATATCAAGAAATTTTTATTTAGAACCACAAAATATATGTCAACCTTAAAATCTGTTCCCCCAAACTCCTTCACCCATGTCTTGGAAACAAGTTATAAGATGAAAGAAAAAAGGCACCCAGAACCAACACCTGTTCTACTCACTAGTGTGGCAGCCATTGATATGAATTTTCTGTTTCTACCCTAAATTTGTTATTTAAGACGGTGACCTTGGTATAGACATATATCTCACTTGTTTGGATTTCAGAAGTACTTTGTTGCCAGGAAATGATGTTCTAACATGAATGTTTGTTAGCTAGTGTTACATTTCCTTTTCTGTTTCTTAATTTGTCACACTAATAGTAAGAGTAATCCAATACTAAGACTTTATAGAAGTCCTCAACCCATTGGCATGTTCCTAAGCAATTTGAAAAACTTAAAACAAACAGAAAATACAGAAACAGTGGGTACATCTGAAGCTGTTTGGTGAAAGTTGTTTTCTGCAACTCACTCTTCTTGAGGCAGATTATAAGTGAGTTGAATAGCTGTATCTAAAAGTTGGAGGCATCGTAAGTTGAAGTAATCCTTTTCCCAGGTCTTTCATCCTCTGAGTGGGCACAACGCGGAATAGTTTACTGCACCTAAGCCAATTTTAATTTGTGCCTCCAAACAATCTTTTGAAGATAGTTTAAATTTTAACCCACTTGAAGGAAAACTTCATGTCTGCTCGTACACACATGATGATATACATTTAAATAAAAAGAAAAAAAAATCATTTTCTATTGGTGAACCGTCTTCACTATTCCCAACCAAATAGACTTCTGCAGATTGCAGTAAAATCCAACTCCGTTGCAATGGTAAACAGATGCCAATAGAAAAATAAATATAATGGCTTCCATAAACACACAATTGGCTTCTTAAATAAGATGAAGAATAAATGAAGATCAAGGAATCAAAATCAAAGACACAAATTTTTCGCAATTCGGTATAGTTAAGACACCTACATCCACAATAGCCCTATTTAGCCCTTCTGCACCAAGTGATAATTTTCAGATTACAATTACACGCTCAAGATACTCAGATCACTTCACAAAAAATGGAAGAAAAAAATGCAAGAAGTTGCTCGGGACTTCTATCAATCACCTAGAGACCAGAAACCTGATTCCACCCTTCTTTCCAATTTCAATCAGTGGATCATAAATGATGAATGAATTCTTTGCAACTGAAATGATCTCCATAATTTCTAACCCTCTTTTTACCTACCTAGATGACCCCATAAATGGAAAATAATACACTGCTTATAAATACATGTAGCTTACTAAATCCTTATTGAATCCTTTGACAACCTGCTAATGCACCAGACAACCAAAACAGAATAGGAAGTTTCGCCCCCAAAAACTTGCTCCCCCCTCCCTCCCCTTGCTAACAGTGCCCCAATCGCGAGCGGAGGAAAAAAATTAATTCTTTAGCAATCAACACTGATTCACAATGGAGATAAATTCATAGAAAATTCTTAATTTTCTTAAAATTAGAACTGCCTCTCAATAGAAAACTTAAGTAACCATGATCAACGATATTATGCAGAAAATGGTATAAACAAACAAAAGCAGCAACTAGCTCTCATTGGATAGTCTACTCACAGAAATTTCGAAAAGTTCAATAATAATAATAAATTTACCCAGTTAATGATGTATTGAAAACCACTTCACCAACTTGGGTTCCAGAAGCACCAAACGACTTCGCCCTCCAAATCGAGCCATCCTCTAGCACCAACCTAGCATCTGCCACCTTCCATGGCCTTTCCGCTAAACCTATTGCCCATCAACAATACAAATTAAAATAAAATAATTAATATCAAATTCCAAGACATATACTCTATTCTTAGAATTTATTCCAAGTAGCCGCTACATTAACACGGCACACACGAATTGCACGTATGCATAATAAATACAAAAAATTTCAAATCGAACAGGACTATAGAAACATTACCCTGTGGAGGAATTGTTGGAGAGAGAAATAGAGTGGCACTTGACAGTTAAGATCCTGGCTTGTGGTAAATTTATGAATTGTATCTTAGAGCATGACGGAAAGTGAGTTGCTACTCCTAGAGCGCACTCCATTTTTTTCGGTTTCGTTTCCTGCAAAATGAAGGTGAAACTAGGTTTTTGAAGTTGATATTTTCGAGTTTTAAAGAAGAATTCGCGCATTTCGTCCCCAACTTTTAAGAAAGTAGCGGAAGCAAACATTTACAAAATTGGCGAATTTTATCTTCCCTGACAGCTGTCTGGCTCAAGAATCTTACTAGATCCGGAATGGCGTCGACAGAGAGTTGAAGGGTCGAAAGGGGAGGAGATCAGAGGCAGGAGGGGCGAGAGTGGTGAGTTACTTCGTCCATTTCATCTTATTCAATTTCGATTTTATTTTATTTTTTTTGTACTTCAATTGTACTATCATTTTGTACATATTTTAAAATAGTCAAATCTCAAATTAATGCTAGACATATTGGGTATTTCAATTATGCAGAGGGGGAAAAATGTCATAAATTGACAATCTTGTAAAGGGTTAAAAAAAGTGACACTTTTGTAAAAAATAGACCAAAAATTGACATGTAGTGTAATATCCACTATTTTTATTTTTGTTGCTTGCGTAGAATTAGTGAGGAAATAATTCTATTTTATTCACAATTTTTAATTAATTATATTGTGTTGTATTATATTATATTATCCTGAATTCACGTGGATCTTCTAATTGATTTTTTGTTCAATTATTGTTGTTATTCATATTTATACATTTACATTTTGTTTTACTTCATTTTGACATCGTGCCACATGTTGACACATTATTAGACAATGTTTACAAAAACAACATATTTTTCCGTCCAACACTTTTTGAATTTACACAGCGTACACCAAGATATAATTCATGGAATGTACACTAAGCATAATTCTTTAAAATTATTCCCAACCCAAAATAAAAACAATCATGCTACATTTGCATCATCTTTAAATCATTATTTACATTGTGACACGTGACGACACACCGCCCACAAATTTTTGAAATCAAAGAGGATGTCATCGTCGATTGTAAGAGAAAAGTTGTACAAGTAGCATTACTTAAAAAGTAAAAATTATGAAGTACTCCAAGACCATTATTAAGCAAGGCAAAAATAATAAAATGGATTAATGAACTCAATTTGACATAATTAGGACACTTCTGAAGCAAAAGTATACAAAGACGAAACTCAAATATAAAATCTAAAATCTAAAAGACTGCACTTTCACATGCCCTAACCATACTCCTCGTTGTCATACGCCAAGCATAGTGTATCTTCAACTCCTGATCACTTTCAAACTCACTACTTGGAAGGAAATTTCTATTTACACTTCTAATGCTGCTTATATATCCAACAATTGGGTCTTCGACCTAAAAATATGACTGCAATATGCTTAAACGGATATTTTCCATGTATAAAAAACTTCCCACCCATTGTACAGTCCGGTCTAGTTCACTTTCGCATATCAAACACGTCACCCCGTAAGAATTGTTATCAAACGCTTTTGAGAAAAAAACCAAATGCCAACAGTTCCATAAGTAAAGCAAGATCAATTATCAAGGCAAAAAAGGGCATAGATCACATTATGCACAGCTAACCATATTTTGTACAAATTGGTGAAATATATGGGGACCAGCATAAGGACATCCATCGACTACTATTAGCTTAATGAAACACAGACAATATTCACATCTTAATGTCCACGTGAGTAACCCCTACATAGCCTTCCCAAATAAAGCTATCATTAACTGTATTAGGCACAGGACCACCTATAGAAATTTGAATAGTAAAAACCCAACAACATTTAAAGCATGTAGATGCAACTTTTCACTTATAATTTAACAGAAAATAAGTTTTCAATCCAACAACTTAGGGACACAGAGAGTTGAGATTCTTTAAGGTCACATGAAGAGACACCCCACCCCACCTGTCATTTCAATATGTTGTTATGATGGGTAGATACAACACTTTATAGATTACAGTAACAATTAGAGGCTACTAAAGTGAAAAACAGAAATTATAAAGGTAATTGACATCAGAAACATGATAAGAAAGTCACATCAGGAAAGCATAGAAGTAATATTTCGAAGATATAGCCGATGAATGATGACAAGCATTAGCATAAATGGAGAAACACAAGTTGGAGACATCATATAATGATTTTATGGCCACGAAAAGGACAATGATTAATACATCCGCAGTTTTTAGAGAACTTTTTGATTAGAAAACATTCACTTTTCCATAGCACAATGAAATGACATCCTCTCCCTGATTCATGAGAAAGACAATGCTTGGGCCTTGGTTTCTAGATCCTAAGTTCAGTTTCAATTGGTAAGCAAGTATTATGGCCCAAATGAGATGCAATACCCAAGCTAATACATTGAATGAAGCCTACAATATTTCACTTAAGTTCCAAGGATGCTAGCTGTGTAATTCCTGTCAATCTTTTACACTTCATCATTTTTTCTTTGTTTCTTCTTCAGATTCCCATTAACTAAAATCCCAACATAACATAATTACGCCCTGAACCTAGAATTTATGTTAAACAAACCCCTCCAGGAGAGGGGGGACAGAGAGAATATATGTTAAACATCATGCTCGTCAACCACGGACTCAAGATGAGATAAAGGATCACCAAGAGACATTTCATTCTGAAAACACACAAGTTATCAACAAGACTCCTATTCTGTACAATATTTCAATAAGGATAGATCATAAATTTGACTCAGATCTTGAAACTGATAACTGCCTTCACTCAAGAATACATTTTGGGTGATTTCCCAAATAAACCATTCAAAGTTAAATTTAAAACCAATTGTCTCATTTTCAACTATGCAATAAAATTCGAAAGAACTCTGGGAAGGAAAGTATTTAAAACGAGTTCCTTAGATCTTATTTCTTTCACACAAATGAGGGCCTGAAGAAATTTAAATCTAAAAGTAGAGAAATTGTACTATAAAGGAGGCAAAGCAAACCAAAGTTCTGTCCTGATTATTCTCACAGAACAGCAAATGAGATATGTAAATTGTCGTCCTTTAAGGACTTTCCCTTGGACTTCTGCACCCAAGATCATATTTCACGATACAAAGATCATCGGTACAAACCAAGAAGGTAATTACCCAACTCTATAATTCATTTTTTTTTTCCCCAAACTTCGAAGGGTTTTTAGGTGTTTTGGATGGAACCAAGGCGGGGCCACAAAAAGTTCACCAATGGAACCCGTATTTTAAAACACTAATCAGTCATCAAGGCATTTTGCTTCTGTGAGGTACAGCGTGAGCTCAACATAAAGAACGAAAAGTAATTCAAAAATTATAATTGTAATAAATCGTAAATTTGTGAACAATCTAAAGCCTTCATGATAAAATATTTTAGTAAAATTAAAGTATGATTTGCTACTCAAAACTTAAAAGGGAACAATAAATTAGCAAATAATAAAATTAACATTGTGGAGATCACATAAAGAGACTATTAATCTACAACGAGAACTAAAGGTTCAAACCAAATGAAACAATTGATCTAACTATTCAAGAATTTTGCTTGATTTAACTTCAAGACAAGAAAACAAAAACACATAGACAACAACGAGAAGACTATAAAAGAAAGAAAAGAGAGTGAGGTTCATTGTCACAAGTCTCCTATCAACGATTGTTCACCTTTGAAAAGTTGCAACTTCAATTGGGAGAGGGGTTTCGCATTTCAGTCGTAGGATGCTAGGACATGTTGGCCTCTCTCTCTCTCCCCCCCCACAGTTATTAGGGTAGAGTTGCATTTAAATTAGTCAAGAAAACCTTAAAACATCCTATGCTACACAAGACCAGCCAAAAAAGCTGAAATCAATGGTTAAATAGCACAAAGCTTATGCCTGGAGGTGTGTACCTGAATATGTTGAGGCGTAAGTGTCGACAAGAAAAATGTAAGCTTTGAGACATTAAGAAAAACCTAAAATGATGAATGTCTTAGCCCCCGTTTGTCCCACATTATTTTTTTCATTCTCATTCTTCTACTCATTTTCAATCACACATTCTTCAATAAAATAATATTTTTCATCACATCAATAACTTTTCCTTCTTTTTCAACCACATATTTCTCATCACATCACTTCAAAAAAATGNACCTAAAATGATGAATGTCTTAGCCCCCGTTTGTCCCACATTATTTTTTTCATTCTCATTCTTCTACTCATTTTCAATCACACATTCTTCAATAAAATAATATTTTTCATCACATCAATAACTTTTCCTTCTTTTTCAACCACATATTTCTCATCACATCACTTCAAAAAAATGCATTCTTTCATTTTAATGTGCACCAAACACACTCTTAATGAGTAAACCATGGGCATTTTGAAACAATGCGTTGAATTAAACATGCATAGATATATCTTGGCTAAGAAGCACCGACATGAACACAACATAGACACACTAGCAAATGATTTTTCAGAAAACTAGGACATGGCTTGTTGATTAAAATAATTTTTTTATTCAACGAAAATAGAATATTGTATTTGTTGTATCAAAGTGGATAACTGGATATAACAAATATAAAACAATCTCGTCATTAAGCCCCTATTTGGTTCTAATTAAAATCTGATTTTAATCTCAATTCAAAGTCAACAATTGATTTTAAAAACACATTTTATTGGGTCCACAACTTTTCAACCACACATTTCATCAATTTTTATCAAAATTTATTAAAAATCTGATTTTAATCTACAACAAACAGAGGATAAGTTTGTATATATTTTCTCATAACATGATGTTCATCCAAACAAAATTGAAATCAAAATTATCTCTCATTGTATTTCCAAAATCTTTTGTCATTTGTAAACAATATTTCCTCAAATTGATTCATAGAGATCAATTATTAATTTCGAGTACACCAATATCTTCAAATGCATCATCACCAATACTTTTACATGTCAATCTATTTGTAAATATACTAGATTCTTTCTTTACAAGATACAAAGATTACTACGAAGAAAGCATTTTGGAGCTATCTTATTCCTTTTAAGTTAAAGTGAATAGGAATAAATGCTCCATTTTTGGTCCCAACACGACAGTGAATAGTTGCACCAATAACTTCAAGGTCAATGTTTGAAAATATAAGCGCACAAGCGTGTCTTGGGGTCCATTTGGTAATGATCATGAGGACAAAATCAAAGTCGTCCGCTTTCCCATTTATCTATCATGCTAACCCATATGTCATAAATTAAATGAAGACAAAGTTTATGAATATCATAACACAAAGTCAGAGAAATTCATAAATAAGTGCAGTAAAGTAAAGAACATAACCTATGTAGTTCCACCAAGGATCATCAAGCTCTTTATGTTTCACAAAAATATCCTTAACGCATCATTTTCTCAATGGGATGATCGTTTATTGATTATAATCATGGCTTGGAGGCCACTTCATAAGCTTAAATCTTTTTCAGCATAAAAACAAAAGAAAATTGCAAGTATCATGCAAAAAACAACTACATCGGTAAATATTTTTAACACTACGAGTCTTGTAGAGCCGTTCATAATACAATATTATTACTCAAATAATATTTAATCTTATCAATGGAGGTCTTCAAGCTACGAATGGTCATTGTATGAGAAGCTCACACGTTAAAAGAGCAATTTTGTGAAAATTATATTTTATTGGTGGGACTCTATAATTACGTTGTTTCATTCATTGCCAAGGAGGGACTCTATTTGATTGTTGCTACACCATATT
>CAIGRO010150312.1:0-10712 GCA_903798355.1 Fraxinus baroniana | reverse complement strand
CGTCGATCATTTTAATTGTAAGGGAGGTAGTACTTCATTTTCTTTTGCTCTTCGTATTTTCATGTAACCACGGTATTCCTCCGCCACAAGCGAGGGCTTATCAATAAAATTTCGAAGGTACCGCCCTCCTTCAACTAAAAAAAAAACTTCATTTATACAGTGAAGATATAAAACACAATATTGTATCTCTCACCAATTTCAAGATTTGATGGCTTAAATTTATCCAACAAACAAGCACCAAATGCATCGATTTTGTTGCCAAAATTAATCCCTAAACCCAAGCTTTCTTTTTTGACACAAAATCAAGAATCCCAATGTCTGAAAGTTTAACCATTACACCACAATCTTCTCCATCTTAAGAATATTTCTGTTACGCCTCATTTTCGAGGCTCAAAGGAAAGGTGTCACGTGGAAAGTAGACAAGAAAGTCAAATAAAGGCCCATGAGGTTAAAATATGAAGAAATCAAACAAAATCGAGGTCTTTGCATTGCAAGGCCGAGGCACTGCCTCAAAGACGATGTCCATATTAAGGCCGAGATCCATGCTAAGGTCGAGGTCCGCTGCTGTGGCACTGCCTTAAGGATTAAGCACTACAATCTTGGGCTGAACCTCTGTCTAAGGAAACAAAGAAAGGAACTGAAGCTCTCCACTTGGAGAGCCACATCAAGATTCTCTCCGAGGCTCTCAACTCTTCTGAAGTTCATGAAGCCGACGCTATCTCTTGTGATAGATTTGAAGATCTTTTAGAAGTGATTGATGTGACGTCTGAAATAAAGTTTTGTCAGTGTGTTAGCTTATTGTTTAGAGCTGCTAACCCCTTGTCAATGCATTAATTGCATGAATGAATAATGATGTGATGTCCCAACAAAGGAGATCAGGCCAAGTGGTTCTAATCCTATGGTCATCACCTCGGCTAAGACAGTATAAATAGGCTCTCTTTGTAAAGAAAAGGGGTTGGCTCATTTACAATCAAGAAATCAAACACATACCCACGAGAAATTCATGTGAAATTAATAAGGAAATACTTAGCAAGTTTTTCATCAACATTTCTTTACATATTTGTTGAATACAAATTTTAATATTAAACATTGTGAGTTTTCTACAAATTATTCAGTCAATTTAGCCTTCAATACATTCCTTCAAACAAAGAAAGTGGAATATTTTTGATTATCTTGGTTTGGCGATCGTTGATAATGCGGTTGCCATTAAATCTTATCGCCGATGTCCGAACGTTTTCGTCTCTTTGACGTAAAGTGCTTTCCGCGTCCATTTTCAACCAATTACAGTCGTTATTTCGGTAAAAACGCTCCGGATCCGTACTGACGTGGTAAGAGTGAGTACGGCATCTGTTGAGCTCATTTTTTGGGATCAACAATTTCATATGTTGTGAATCCATATATTTTGTGAAGAATTGATATATCTAACCCCTTTGATGTCTGCGATTTATACATGATAAAAGTTTGCTGAATATGTGATCTACCAGAAGATGGATGTAATGGCTATTGGAAAAATTGTGTTTTATTAGTTGGTTTAACCAACTTTTGACCAATTATTTTAGTGGGTTCTGTTAGTTGGACAAAATATTTCTTTGGTCAAGTGTGTTCTACTCCATGAATAGAATAATGCAATGTACTTATTTTCTTAAAACCAATTTAGGATGAATGAGAAATTAAGGTCAAAAGATAAGATGACCACTTGAAGTTGAAATACATTGGAATAAAAATTGGTGGAAAAGTATCAATTCTACATAGGAAAGCTAGAAAAATATAAACCAATTTATATTGTCAAGTTTGGGACTTGGGTTTGGATCTCAATGAGTACCAATAGTGTTTGAAGGAAGTGTTTGAAAGTGAGAGAGCACACTTGCTAGTAGGCTGGGCCAATACCCCCATGGGCACGCAGCTGTCCGATCGCTTGGCACTAGCACAGGCACGAGTCGTTGGTCGTGGACTTGACTTGGACTTGGGCCAAGCTGATATATATTTTTTGATGAAATAATATTTGATTTATATTATTTTATTATTATTTAAAATAATAATGTATTATTTTTTCCCCTTTTTTCTGTGTCAACACGTGGATTCTAGAAAGGATTCTAGAAAGGCAGTTGACGGTTGATGACTAAATTGCCCGTCCAAACAGTTTGTGTCCCCACAGGAGCGCCGCCGCCCAAAAACCGATTCACTCGGCACTAGCACAGGCACGAGTTGTTGGTCGTCGACTTGACTTAAACTTGGGCCAAGCTGATATATATTTTTTGATAAAATAATATTTTATTTATATTATTTTATTATTATTTAAAATAATAATATATTATTTTTTTCCAATTTTTTCTGTGCCAACACATGGATTCTCCTAGAAGGGCGGTTGACGGTGACAGTTAAACTGCCCGTTCAAATAGTTTGTCTGTTGAAGACACAACTTTTCGGCTATTGTGTCTTTTGGGTAACCTTTCAACTTCTATAAATAGGTCCCCATACCCGATTTTCATTCACTCCAAAAATCAATTTCGATTTTATTTTTCTTCCGAAATTATTCCTTTGACCCTGCATTATTCATAGTTTGCAATCCAGTTTCGAAAAATTATTTTCGTGCATTTTAGTCCTCCAATTTTTAGAGAGATCAAAACGTGAGTATGTTCGTCGGGTCTTGTAATTTGTAGTGCTACTATTACAAGAAGAGGTCGTTGTATCTTGGGAAACGAGTTTCGGAATACCGTCGCACTAGTGCGGGGCATTATCATCTTAAAGAGAGAGTCGAACTCTTGCCTCGACCATTAAACATTTTATACCATTCATTTTTCACGACGTTATTCTACCCAAATCAATTCACGGTGATATAATTACTTGTCAACTTCTAACAATGGCAGATATGTTCGATCCGAAAATTGCAAGAATGCCCCTAGTAGCTCAACTATAAAAGCATGTCTGCGAGGTCATCAAAGATTAAGAGACTGACTTTGACTTGTATCACAGAGCATCGGGAGGGATAGAAAGATGAGGAAAATCTTCATTGCATAGTATCCATTCTGTTTAAATCCATGTGTTTTTGTTTAATAAGAAATAGTAATTTGTAGAATCTTCCCCACTCTAAACAATTTCAACTTAATGTAGTGGGGAATGTTTTTTATTTTGGCATGTTCAGATGACACATTGATCCCGTCTTGCAAATATCCTACTATGATGTTTTAGTAGTATTTTATCATATTTTGGCGTTAGATAAAATTGTTATTATCTATATATTGTCGTGTTAGAATTAATACCCATGATGAGACCGATTCCATAAAATTCTATATGGATTATGTCAGAGTTTTGGTGACTTTTTTTTGCAGTGAAAGTATGTTTAATGGGAAAAGCCAAAGGTCCCGGCTCAACGACCGGGCGCCCTGTCCAAGGTCCCGGTCGTTGAGCCGGGACCTATAGCACGGTTCATGTTTAATTCATTCTGTAGTTTTTCCTTGTGATTCATTTGAATTGTTATGAGTATAGAATCATATCCATCTATCACTTCTATCAAAGAGTTGTGTTGCTTGATAGATATTTGCTTTAATCTGCTCAAGCGATTTTCATTTGTACACAACACAGATTGTCTGATTGCAACAGGATGACTATTGGATAGTTTATGTTTGCATGTATAATGATGTTTCTCAATTGATATTTTAGCCTGTGATTTGCTCAAAACATATTACATATATTAGAACGGATCGTTAGGACAATTCAGATTTTGATAGAGGTTGATGTTGTCCCATTATTGCATGTTAGAAGCTCGTGTTATTACAACAGAATCAATATGAAACAGAATGATGTTAAAGGGGCTTATTAACTTGGAAGATGGATTTACTGAATATCAATTCATCACAAAAACTTGCAGCTTATTTTATTGGTAACTTAAAATGCTTGATCAATACCATTTGTGAACTCCCAGCTATATCTAGTTATGTACACAGAAAACAAATCTTGCATAAAGGATCATGATTCACCTATTATTAGTATAATGTCAGGCAGTGTATTTTTGAATTTTGAATATCCATAAGTTAAAAAATGATAATTAATGCAACCCCTATTGAATTTCCCTTATACTATAGTTACAACTTCAGAAATGGAAAGTGGATTATGCACTACTTTTGGCATTATAAAAGAGTCAAATTTATTGATTCACTCCCGAATGCCAAGAAAGAGAGAATCTTTCATAGAAAAACTTCTCACAATTTTTTATTAAAAAAAAAAATCTAACTTTCATTAAGCCTTATAACTCATATTTAAAGTAATAATTACCATAATTAATTTTTTAAATATTTACAGCAATACTACATAAATATAATAATGATATGTTCGTTCGTAACTTTTATAAATTAAGATAGGCCAATTTAAAAATATATAAATAACAAACTGTCCAATAAGATTAATCCAATGTTATAAATACCAAAAAACAGATACTAATATTAAAATATCGCTGATCCATATCAATAATCCATTTGCTTCAAGTAGCCTAAATGTTAGGCCAAAGGAGAAGGATAAGGCTCAAATGGTTGGGCTAACAAAAAATTAATAATTGGACCAAAAAACTAAAATAAAAATTTGAATTTAGAAATTGGGTTGGACTGGGTTAGCTAGGCATGGACTAGACTGGTTTGTTTAAATAATTTGCTAATTTGTTTAGAAAAAATTAAATTAATTTAATATAAAAAAATTAAAAAAAAATTATTTAGAATCGGTTCTTATTCGGGTCTTCGATTCTTGGTCTAGAACCGAAATCGACCCAAATTCATCGGTTCTCGATTCAGATATCCGTTCGGGTATTTAATTTATGAAGAACCGCTCGATTCGGCTCAACTCGGTTCGGTCCGATTCGATTTGGGAGTTTTGTCCGACTTTAGTAAAAAGTCAATATTAAGAATTAATCCACAATTAACGAAATTAAAATTTATTAAGCTCCCGTTGTGTGGAAATTAAAATTTAAGTTAAAATTAACAATTAATTTTAATTACATATTTCGTTGATCACAACCTTTTAACAATATATTTCATCAAATTTTATTAAAAATCGTTAAAAAATCTAATTTTAACATGGGTCTAAATATCATGGTATTATTGAATGAGACAAATGAGTTCTCATGTCCATATTTGACACAAACTAGTGATCCTATCCCAATCAAAACCAACGACAAATCAAATATCTACACTTTACAATCTCACAGCCACCCATCGTCAACTTGCCAGCAAGAACCGCAATATTTAATCAATTCACTGACTGATAATCATCGTCTTGTCATCTTTCTTTGCAGTAGAGTACCGGTGGGGAGGATCAGAGAGTGGGATCCCAAGTGTCTCGCACTACGTCTATCTACCTGTCGTTAGGTTATTGATAATAACACCACTTGGCATGTCTTGTTGTTATGATTAAACTTATTAGGATCGAATTTATTGCAGAAATGGTTATTAAGAACCTCATATGAATCTTATTAGAATCGAATTTATTGCAGAATTGGTTATTAAGAACCTCATATGAATCTTGCATCGTCAGTTATTCGCGCTTTCGTTCATCGTCTTCCTGAATAAATATCCCATTATTTTTATTCTTTTTTTCCAATAAAAATTCATGTGCTTGGTTAAAGAGTTGACTTATTATTATTATTATTATTATTAATGATTTGACATAGAAAATGACAGGGATTCCATGTCTACAGTTGAATTTCTGTACCCCAGCGGATTTTGATTTTTCTGAACCATTATATGGCAAATCAGGGCAACTAAAGCTGTCGGCGTTGAATTGTGAAAGAAAAAAATTGGGGGTTTGCGGTATTGAGGTAAAACGGAGCATTTTGGCGCCAATTAAGGCAATGGAGTCTTCCAAAACGACGTCACCCATCAATGGTAATGCGGACAGTTTCCGGGAAACGCAGCAATCGGAATGCAATTCCGGCGATGATGTGCTTACAAATGAACTTGATGATTGCTCTGGTACAAAATTAAAACTTGATTTATTTTTTCCTCCCATTTTATATAGGAGCAGAAGTTTTTTGTGAATGCTGGAAAATTGATTTTAACAGGTAAAAGCATGCCCCAGATGTCTACAATTGGAAATTCGACTAATATTGTTTGGCACAAGTGTACTGTGGAGAAGAGTGACAGACAACAGCTGCTTGGCCAAAAGGGTTGTGTCATTTGGATTACCGGACTCAGTGGTTCAGGTTTGTTTTACAAACTGTTAATTTGCATTAGATTTAGCTACATATATCAATTGTTATTCGGGCCTTCCTTCTGTTCGGAATTTTATCAAATGTATTGGCTGCACTTCTCATGCACTGCTGTTATTTTTTCCTGAGGTTTTTATTCAGTTATTACCATATTTTCTACTAATCCCAGTTCAGAAGCCAGCAATTTTGTAAGGAGTTAAGCTGTAAGTGAGGTTAGTGATATGTTTCAAACTATCGACGTCTATCCTAAAGGTTTCATAGTTTTAGATAATTGTATGTAGATTAGAATAATTAAGAAACAAGCATATCCAGTTTATCCTTCATATGGTACTATTTGATAAAATTCTAAAATTGTAAAAACCGGGAGCGATATACTTCTACACCTACAGCTTGTACTCAAGACCATTTTTCTGGGCTCTATAGATTACGTTTATCTGCGTTACATAAAGTGCTGCATTTCATTCTACACCTACAGCTTGTACTCATGCCATTTTTCTGGGCTCTATAGATTACGTTTATCTGCATTACATAAAGTGCTGCATTTCATTCTTTGTTGCTTCTTTAGAGTATCATATGAACTCTCAAAAATGAAAATCCTGGAAATTAAATAGTCACTCTATTTGATCTTGTATGGATGCTGTGAGATATTTGACTCTTTCTTTAGTTGACTGGAGCTCTAAACACCTTGTAACACTCTGTCCTTAATTTTATTGGGAGTTTTTGTTGTTGTGCAAACAAAGAGGACAGTTACATTTTCTACAACCAAGAGGAAACTTTTCCAAAATTTTAAAGAAGCTTTCACATGTTACCAACTCAGAATTTAGGTATTTCATTNCAATATTAAGGGTATAAATAGCCACCGTATATACATGGAATGCTATAATTAAGGTATACAAATCTGCATAGTATAATTCTATTCTAGGAAATACGTTCCTGTCAATCTTTGTATGGAAGTATACCAACTTGGAATTGATTCTAAAATCTTCAACATTATGTCATACAGAGATGTTCCTGTCAAGTGTCCTACAGTTATGATTCCAACGTGGTCATTTTCTTGTGAAGTTGGATTTTTTATATAACATTATAGCATTTAAACCATGATATTTTTTCAATGCCTTCTGAATGAAGAAATGAAACTATGAAAAACGGGAACAAAGACATTGTTCTCAAGTTCTGACAGTTCTTTACTATGAATGATTTATTTCTATGGAAGTATGATGCACCACTTAAATCTCATCAATTTATCCATTGACGAATTTTCATCAATTTGTTTCTCTGGAAGAATGATCATATTCCGCATCAATTATTTTTATGCCTGGACTTGAAATTTAAAATTCTAAAGAATGACTCAGCCTGAAAAATCCAAGTAATATATATGTATAATTAGCTTTTGACTTTAGATGTAATTTATGGGAATTTTATTTGATATACTATCGCAAAAACTTATTGGAATGACATTGTTAGCAAAATAGCTTATTTTATAGCGTTTAAATTTTTTGTGTGCATTTCCCCTCTTTTTTAGGTGTAACAGTAACACTATAGGGCTTTTTTACTGTTGATTTCATGATTTCCTTTTGTCTGAAGGAGGTGGTGGTGTATTTCAGGAAAGAGCACTTTGGCATGTGCTTTAAGCCGTGGCCTTCATACTAGAGGAAAGCTCACCTACATACTTGATGGTGATAATGTTCGGCACGGCCTAAATAGTGACCTTTGTTTTAATGCTGAAGATCGAGCAGAGAACATCAGAAGGATAGGTTGGTTTTTCTGGCCTGGTTCTCGATTTGAATCTTCTTTCTAAAGAATCCGACTCATTCAGGTTAACCAGTTTAGGAATTGCATTTTATTATAAACAGGAGAGGTGGCAAAGCTATTTGCAGACTCTGGAGTTATTTGTATAGCAAGTTTGATATCACCTTACAGAAAGGAGCGTGATGCCTGTCGTGCATTACTTCCAGAAGGAGATTTTATTGAGGTAGTATTCTTCTTTTGGAAATTGTACATGTAAGATTTTAATTTTCTTAGATATTGGTATATTTACAATGGAAACTATCGAAGTGGGAAACTCTCATTGATTGCAAATGATTGATTGGGAGTTTCCCTAATATCAGGTATTCATGGATGTGCCTCTGCAAGTGTGCGAGACGAGGGATCCAAAGGGATTGTACAAGCTTGCACGAGCTGGAAAAATTAAAGGTAAGTTCAATAGTAAAACAGATGACTGTGTCAGAGTTTGAAATCCTATTTTTGCTGAGGATATAAAATGTAGATTGCTAAAAATTTCCGAGGAAACCATCTGCAGGCCAGTATATCCTTTTGCGAGGATTTATTTCATGCATCTGCTGCGCTTCTTTTTCTTCTTTTACTTCTATTGGTGTGCGGGTGCATGTGTATGTGTGTGAGTGCATCTAATTAGGCTTCAGACTCCAAATGGCATGCCCAGTCCTAATTTGTTGGACATCAACCCATCAATTTCTTCTCAATCAACCATGTGTACTCAGAATTTCACACATAAGCTGCTTGCTGCATGACGGCACTGAGCAGGAGCTGCATGAAATTGGAGGTTCTGGGGTTTATATTTATGATCATTTAAGTGTGTTAGTTTCTATACATTTTGTTCATCTTTTTGTTGTCAGGAAATTCTTGACTACAATTTCTGATCTGACACTTTTCACCATCAGATACTAATATTAGGAAATCAAATATTTCATTTTCACTGTGAAGAAGAATGATGCAGCTGCTGGTAACAGTACTATAAGAATCGGCCCTGAACATCCCTTGTGTAATTGTACACGCTCCCATGTTAAATGTACCATTGCCTAGCTATTGACACATATTCATGAATTCTGTCCTTGGACTCCCTTCCAGCTTCGATCTTCTCTGGCATTTATTTTCCATTTAAACGATTCAATTTATATTGCTCTTTTTCCAGGTTTTACAGGTGTCGATGATCCATATGAGCCACCATTGAATTCTGAGGTATGTACTCCCATCAGGCAAAAGGTCTTTTCTCTCGCTGAATCCATTCAAACATACCCATCCTTAAAATAGATTATCTTCTCAACATTCAACAAATGATTTAAGACTATAGATTGCCATCTTCCATCTTGTATCCTGTTAGTTGGCTTGTGATAACAACATTGTTTTATTTGGTAGTTGTCAAATGAATAATGGCAAAGCTTTCCAACCATCTGTTTAGACGATAAATGCCTTCCCAAAATTTGTTTTCTTTCGACCTTGACAGATTGCTGAAGAATAAAGTGTTTAATTTCAGAATTATATCGTGCAGATAGTGTTACATCAACAAGGAGGGGTGTGTGATTCTCCTACAAATTTGGCCGAAATGGTGATTTCATACTTGGAAAGAAAAGGGTACCTGGAGGCTTAATTTGCAAGTGCTTTTATACTTTTATTTAGTTATTATTGATTTACGTGGCAGATATTTTGCATTAAGGAAATCCCTCGTTTCCTTTTTGCATATTTCAATAATCTTTGATGAAAAATAAATCATTCAACTGTTTGTGTGGAGTGCATTCAGAGATTTCATTCTAGTTGATTTGATCATAAATTAAGAAAAAATTATTAATGTCTCTATGTCTTATTCTTTTTAACTGTGTTTAGCTACATTGTATAGTTGACTATTTGATTGAGAATTCCAGGTGAAGGCTAGATTGATGGTGTTTTAAGACTGACTTAAATTAAATGAATTTGCCTCATCTGTGTAACCAGAAGAAAACAAAACCATAAAGGTAGAGGAATTCCTCAATTGTGGTAAAACTGTGTGAGCTATTAAACATAATATTTACTGGATCTAATTTTGTGGATGTGTGAGAACCTCATTAAAATAAAATGAAATGCTACTGCATAGTAATTTGGTACCAATTACATAATTACGTATAATCTCAAATATTTAGAAGTTCATGGTTTTCACGTATTAAATTGTAGGGGTGTAAGCGGTCCGAATTTATCGATTTTTTGACAAATTTTCAAAGCAAACCGTTTAAACCGGTTTGAGAAAAACTCAAACCTAAACCAAACCATTTTGAACGGTTTGAAAAAAACTCAAACCTAAATCTAAAGGTTTGGTCCGGTTTTAAACCGCTCCCAAATCTAAACCAAACCATTTTGTACGGTTTAAAAAAAACTCAAACCTAAACCTAACGGTTTGGTTCGGTTTTAAACCGCCGATTTCGCCGTATATTTTTTTGTCCGTCTACTTTTATGACATTAATTCATTGAATTCTATATATATTTATATCTTACTAGTAATAAATCTAATATATCTACTACAAATTTAAATACCAACTAAATCAAAGTGAAATCACAATAAACTAAAATATAGTTTTTTTTGTTTGCCATTTTAGACTAAAATGTTACGACAATGTTATAATACAAGTCTACTAAACTAAATATAAAGCCCAAAAAATATAATAATGTTCAACAAGATCTCGTGATCATCATATTTGAAAAACAAAACTACTGATTAGACAAAAAAAATAACCAACTATAATAATAAATCAAT
>CAIGRO010150306.1:0-18260 GCA_903798355.1 Fraxinus baroniana | reverse complement strand
TGAATTTGTTTTAGTTTTCCCTCAATTACATGAGATTCCACGGGTTGCTATATTGTTTTCTAAGACCATTACTCGATTGCACATTCTTCCTATCGACATTATGATGTCCACTAATAATCGACGTGCTTTGTTAGCTAATCAGCCTGTCGACAATGTTATTAAATTTCACTCCAAATTAAGAGGTCAAGTCATTTTCAATCATGAAATTTTTGAACTTACTTTCGAGGTGCAATATATGTTTATACTTTATTGCGCGTTTCTCTTATCTGTTTTCCTAAAAACGTGAAGATCATTCATATAATGATTTTCGATTTGACCGGCCATATCAGTTAAATGAAAGTTATATTTTCAATACAAACGAATTGTTTACTAATCAGGGCCCATTCGAGCCTTCGATGTTGAGATCATTTTTCTCTATAGGCTAGTCTGCGATACTAGCTTCTTATGCTCCTCATTTTGCACAACCAAATGAACGTGTTAAAAATGAGTTGCATGAGTGTTTGTTATTTGAAGTCTGGTATCGGTACTTGATTAGATGGAGAGATCGTCTCCTTTGGCCGGATCATATTCTTGGGAATAAGTCATAGTTTTCGTTTGTATCAGGCAAATAGTTTCGATATTTGGTTTTTACGAAAGACCATCCCCCGTGGTAGAAGTTTATCCACTCAACATGGTCGAGTTCTCTTCCATTCCGGGAGAGTTGATGCGGACATCATGATTTATATTATAGTTGATTTTTGTTAATTATGTTTTTTTTATTATTTTTAGGCTTGTAGTAGTGGGTTGACCTAAATTCGTTAGGTTTTTTCTATTTATTAGATTTTTCATAGTAGTTGGAACAGTTAATAATTGAATGAAATTACGATTGATGGCTGCCACGTTTTCCCCTTTTCCTTCACGTTTCTTTCTTCCCTGCGACTTCTTCCTCCTCCTCCTCTTCTTCTTGGCTTGAATTCTAATTCACCCGAAATTCTAATCCTATCCTGCATCAATATTAGTCTATATTTTATGGTGATGATAACGCTCGTAATGTTATGTTGTATATTCTGTAAAAGAAATTTCGAAGCCAAGAAAATTAGGTAACCATGGCCAAATCCCAAAACCATTTCATTTAATATTCTTCATTTCCTCAAGTTGTTCATCAGTGGCATAAATGAATACAAGCCAGGTTCTCTTTCATGATTTGATCAGATTTGTTGGATATTTTGGATATAGGATCGCAGAAGCTTGTGGTAGGTAGTAAATTATTAAAATTTTCCTTTGACGCTGGAATGTGCTTCCAATTATCAATGCTGAAATGATTATTAAAGAAATTCTGATATAGTAACTCGTTCTGGACAGCTTCTTCGCATAGAAAATGCAGTTACCCATGTTATCATTGTACCTAAGAAGGTGTTCCCACTTACCAGGATGATAGAAACTTTATATGAATTCACTAACCCATCTTTTAGAGTATAAAATTTTCACAAGGAAAAATCACTTGAGATAAGGCCGTTAAGGTATAACTACATATAGGATAATAAAAGCCACTCCCTAGCCTAAACCCGAAAAGGGTGTAGGGAGACTGGTAACTGAACTTTAATAGAGTACGTATGAATGTGAAATGCTTTTGTGACGTCATTTCGACTTGTTTTCACCGAAACACATGGTTGTCTATGTCATTTTATTTGCAGTGCCACTAATTTTCTCATTCTTGGTGTGTTCTTTAGGTTTTTTGGCTCTCTGTTGATTATCTAATAGTTGCGAAGTCAGCCATTGTGAGTTCATATATCACTCTCTTTCTCATGCATTCGAAGTATCGGAGAGTAATGTTTCCTTCCATCTGTATCCTCTTTTGTTTTACTATTATGTATGCAGGATTGTGGCTCGTACTTTACCGCTGTGCTTTACGTAGAGCACTGGTGTGAGGAACACTTTAGCAGCCTCACATTGGGTAGGCCAGATTTCTCTCATCATGAAACAGTAAGCTTACCCACCTTTACTTTTCTTGAGTATTTATTACGTCGGAGAAATTATTGCAAGTTCATAATTCTCTTCTCCATTACACAAAATATAAAATGCCGTCTTTGTGTGTATGAGTTACTTAATTTTCTTCTTAACTGTCAGCTTCCACGCCACATTGGAATACTTGCCTCAGCAGTCACGCAAATAAATGAGCCGGATAGTCTCTATGGGATTATTCAATCTCACAAGGTCAGTTGAAGATGTGTAAATGAAAGTAGATTTAAAAATTGATTCGTAACCACATGTTCATGAGTTCACTCAAAATCCATACGTCATATTGAAAAGAGAGAGATTGTTAGATAGTCATCGCAAAAATATATTGGGATGCAAATAAGGGGAAATGGTGTTGAGGGTAATTAAGGGGCTATTGGAAATGTTTCTTTGTCTTGGTCCTTATTAATTAAATGCCTTATCCAAAGAATAAAAAATCTTGGTCATGTTAGATATTAACATATTTTGATTATTCTAGTACTGATTTATAGTCATTTTGGTCTTATAGTCCTATTAATTAGCTGTTAGATTAGTCAACTATGTTTCATTATTTGATAACTGTATTGAAGCTAGCAATAGTCGTAGAAATACAGCCTTATTAGGCAAAATTAACATGTGAAACTAGTTTTAGGCTTAGCCATTAGGTGTTACATTATAAAAGATTCCCACTAATTAATCTTTGGGATTGAAATTTTAGGGAGAATAATGTCAACTTGCCTACTCAATCAACTATTACTTTATTCAGAAATGCTAGTAGATTACACTTCAATTTCTTATAAAATAGGGGTGTAGTGGCTAAATGGAAAATTCTCTTTATCATTTTTTTTTGGAGGGGAAGGTACAGATTCTTGAACCCTTGACCTCAATTGTGGAAACAATCCTTAACCAAGCAGGACAAGGAGAAATGGTGAAAATTCTCTAAAGACTAGAATGGATAGAAAATGTTTAAAATACAAGAAAATCAGCCAACAATCCATAACCAAGCAGGACTAGGTCAAATGGTGAAAATATCTAACTTAAGGGCAAGTTTGATATAGATATTTTGTGAATTTTTTTTATGAAAATTGGATTTTTTAAGAGAACGTATGGTTAAAAATTAAGAAAAGGTTATGGGTCAAAGTGCAAATTTATTTTATTGGGAGAATGTGTGGTTGAAAATGAGTTTGGGAAAAAGTGAATTTTTAAGAATCTGTACCAAGAGGGGCTCAAACTATATTATGGGAAGAAGTTATTTTAAATATAAGAAAAATATTGAAAATAAATCACAATCTATTTTCAGTTTTACGCCTAATTTAAGATCATATTTTGTTATCTTTCCAATTCCGTAACTCAATAACTTTAGCTTGAAAACCTTTATTCATCAATAACGGGTGGTTAATTCTTATGAGTAGTCCGAATCCTCAAATTTTTAGCTCTTTTAACCTCACCTTTCTTGTTTACTGAACTTAGCATGTACTAGAAAGAATTTTTAGCTTTTCAAACCAGTTCATATAGTTACGCGCTCCATGCGATCATGACCTTGTTGCCCACCTCAATATCAAACTATTGAAACACCCTAAATTATCTAGGAGTTGTGATGGTGCTATTAAAAGCTCATTACTTCTTAGAATATATGTGATGAACCACCTCATCTAAAATATTAGCTATTAGAACGAGGACATCTATTTATTTAGATAGTCTTAAACACCCCTTCATGTGCCCGCCATATTATTTTTTCTCATCAAAGACCTGGCTCCTACCCAATTTTCATAAATGGGCAGCAGCAAGACTTGATTTTAGAACCTTTGCATGCTTTTTTATCACAAGAAAATTGTGAATTGTTTCCATTAATTTCTTTGAATCGCGAATACATATTTATATAATTACAGACATTAGAGGAAAAAAATATAGTACAGTTTGTACCATTCATTCTTCCTAAGAAAAGGAAACTCAGCAGATCATTCTGTATATGTTTCCATGAAGGAAAAAGGAAAGATCAAGAAAACAATACTCAGTAGCTAGAAATCTGGCCTAGGCAATTTTGGTCCTTAACTTTTTTTAATATGTGATTTGCATAATTCTTGAGATGTCACCCAATATATCACAAAAGTTGTGGAGGTAGATTTTGATACCATTTTGTCCCCTCTTGATTCTGCAGCTGACCTCTCAGATTATCACTTATGAACATGAGGGAGATTGGAGTAAGGCACTTGAGTACTATGATTTGCAAGTACGCTCAGTGCCAATGGTTCAAACTAGTAGTTCCACAAATTCTGCTCAAGAGAATTCCCTACGAGCTGCTCATCCATTCTCGTCTAGAATCGAAGATGAGATAATGCACAAGAAACCTTATAAAGGACTGATTAGATCTTTACAGAAAATTGGCTGCACTCATGTGTTGGATGTGTATTGCCAAGGATTGACTTCTCAGAAAGGCCAGTTTCAGCATGATCTAGAATTTACTGAGCTGCAGGTTTGGTGATATGTTTATATCTTTTCTTTTTTTCATGTAGTTGATGGTTAGTAATTTGATTATGTTGTGTCTTTCTCACCTGTGTTGCTTGTTTTATATTGATGTTTTGCTTTGTTGGCTTCCCTGTTGTGGGTTTTTTTCCCTTCATGTGTAGTATGAAGCTGCCTGGCATGCAGGAAACTGGGATTTTTCTCTACTTTATTCAAGTTCTGATGTATCAGTTTCATATCAACGCAGTAAGGGACATTGTTTCAATAAAAATTTACACAGGTAATTTCCTTAGATCTTGACTGGTTTGATTGAGCATTTCAAGCTTGCTTGAAAACTGTCATAAAAAACTAGCAAACACATATAAAAATTTCACAAACTTGATATCCATCCGCGAAATCATTGCGGACATTCTGCTTGGTGCAATGCAGCTGTTTAAGAGCACTACAAGAAGGAGAATTTGATGAATTTCATAAAGAATTGAAAGATGCAAAGCAGGTTAGTTTTTGCTCAGCACATCTCTTACATTTGGTCTGAGTTTTTGGGGAAAAATAACTATGGGTTATTTCTCTCAGGATCTTTTGCTCTCTCTCTGCCATGCAAGTAAGGAGAGTACTGAGTACATATACTCAACGGTAGTTAAACTTCAGGTACTTTCCCAGCGATCACTTCCTCTGTATCTAGTCTCTTGCAATCTCATACATGTTTTTGTGATTGGAAATTTAAAACCTTGTTAGAACTCTTTTTTAATTATATATTTAGATAATGTGCCCATAAACACTGAAAAGCCAAATTATATTATAAAATGAGATTGAAATTAGAGTTTGGTTTTCTATATACGCTTACGGAAAATTACCTCAAAGAGAATTACTGAAAGACTGTTGCAAATGAGATCTTAAGCATTTTGTTTTTTGTTTGGATGCCAGATTTTCTATCATCTTGGAAAGGCATGGGATTTACGTTGGAGTTCTTCATGTGAAAACATGGATAGTTCTTCTGAGAAACAGAAATTGTTATCTGAACCTGTTGTCCCTTCTGTGGACCAGGTATTTGTTAAACTCTCTTTCATTGTGTGTGTCACTCTCTTCTGATGAGCAACTTGTAGTATCACCAGTCAATGTGTCTAAACTCTAATGGCTTCTATTTTCCTGAGAAGGTAATATCCTTGTAGTGAACTATAAACTGAGATTATTCTTGACAGGAATCTCTGTTTCGTATGTAATCAATGCTAGAGAGTTAGTACAGGAATAAAATTGCTTCTGCATATTTGCTAATTTACATTTTATGTTAGTAAAATCAAAATTCTCTAGGTCGCTGATCAGTTCGTGTCCATGTTTGTGTTTCCTTGTTTGTAGGGAACTAAGGTTGAGTTGAAAATCAAATCAAATATGTACGGTACACAAGAAATGTCATAATTCTCAAGGAAGCCTTTCAAAATGGAATGTCCAAAATGGAGTTACATTCCTTCTATGTCTATCCCTCACAAAAGATAGTACTTGGAGTTTAGGACCCAAAGATATCTTCTTAATAAAAAACGAACTTTGAAGTAAACATAGGTCCATAAATGGGTTTATAAGTTAGTGATAATTAATTTGCAGTCTACACAAGGAAGCAATATTTTCTCACATCCTGATGTTTCTCAAATGATGAAGGATTTGGTTTTATTCCTTGGGTTCTACGATATTTATTATTTAGGATAAGAGGCGATAACACTCTGCTTTCCAAAATTCCATATTCAACTATATTTTAAAGGAGAAGCTGTATATATTTGACAGTTAAATTAAAAATGGTACTGGCCTGTTGTGATTTATGTTTTCTTGAGTTTCTGGAGGTGAATTTCCATAAGATCAGAAGGTAAAATCTGTAGAACTGTTAAAGGGAGGCAAGCATACACTATTATATGGGACACATTGGGCTATTCTAAGAAACAAGATTCATGTAAATCACTGAGACAATAATGTTAACATCGATTTATGGTAAAACGAAGATAGAATCAGTAATAAGGGTGTAAACTATTTGGTTGAAATCATACCCAAGTGGGGTAAATTGCTAGAGAACGAACTGTCAATGGTAAAGATAGAGAATGTGATTCGACCTGAAATCACGTTGAATGCGGTAAGTAATAGGATTGAGCCCCGTGGCTTAACTTTGGAGACGTCCTTGATACTGTTGAATGGAAGAAAATGACTCATGTAAGCAATCCCGAATAAGTATTGAACAAAGAGCTTGAGTTGAGCTTCTTGCTGATAAAGGAAGATGATGTACATATAGTTCAATATCATGAAGTTAATCTTTCTTGAAATCTACCATGTCAGTTCAAGAAGCATACTTCTCTTTTTGTTTCAGTCATGATGGAACATGTTTCCATGTGATTTGCTTCTAACCATTTTATGCTTGTAAATTCTTAATAGCTAGAAACATTTGATAAATGTAAATTAACTTCGTTGTATTTCACTAAAACTATGATATCTCACTTATCCTTAAAAAGAGTTGTTGAACCACTCGTTCTAAAAACGTTAGTTATTAGAGTGGCCATATGTATATAATTTAAATGTTACTCATGTAGGTGGGATAATTTTTCCCATTAAAGCCTTACGAGTACACAATTTCTAATAAATGGGCGGCGGCAAAACTTGAACTTAGGACCTTTGTTTGCTCTAATATCACGTTGAATTACTAGTTCCAGGAGCTTAAGCTCTTAGAGAGGCTACACATATTATTTAATTCGTATCTTCAAAGTGTTGATTGTAGAAAGTTTTTGAATCTGTCCCTACCTTACCTACATGTTTTATGATGTTATATTCTGGACAAATATACCCCAGATCAAGTTAGATACCAGTATTGGCGGGAATAAATGTTGAAATAGTTTATTATCATCTATATTGATTCACTTAAAAATCTGCAAATGTAGTTACAATGGCTGCACAACGATTGGAACTTCATTTTGAAACAAGCAGAGTTACATATGAATTTGTTGGAACCATTCATAGCATTTAGAAGAGTCTTACTTCAGATTATGAATTGTATGGCCAGTACAGCGAATCATCTCTTGGAATCTGCATCAGTTCTTCGTAAGGTATTCTCTTGAAAGTTGACATTTCCTGCTAAAAGAATCCAGACTTGACCCTATTAGCAAGTTGCTTGATTTTTCATCAACAGGGCTCCAATTTTTCACATGCCGCTGCAACTTTACACAAATTCAAGTTCCTTTGCTCTGATATGGCAGGAGAATCTTCTAATTTGTATTGGCTTGGAAGGGTATGGGCTCTCTTCCACTCTTCGATAATATGTGGAATATGTAATCCTTTTTCTTTTTCGTGTCTCTTGTACTTGGAAAACTATAGCGATAATTTTTGGGCTTTTTTTTTTTTTTGGTGTTGCATCAAGTAGATATTCATGCAATACAGGTGTATAGATTTTGTTTAAACTATGCTGCTACCTGCCATTTAGGTAGTTAAATGCAGTTTGATGAACAAATACTTTCCTGATATTTCATATTCTCATACGCTTTTATTTCATGCCATTATTCTTACCCTTATACAATCATAATTTTTATAGGATGCTTTTTGATATCAACCTATGTTGCTCAGACTTGGATGTGGGTTTGATATGCGATTAGGATATGTGCGTTGGGCATGTGAGTTCTCAAAATAAGGACACTGGATTTGAATAAAAGAGGTGTATTGATGTTGGGCATGAGTATAGAGACACTTCATTGATAATAGTAATAAGCGAATACTAGGATGCTCAATTTACAGAAGTTTGATTTCAAAATCTAGTCAAAGTACAAGTTGGGGAAGTATTGAAGATGAAATTTTAATAAATAAGTTGTCACATCTCCGAAAGCTTAAACATTTAAATGAGACAAGTAATGAGCAGCTTATGAGCAGGCAAAGATTTTCAATTCATGTCTCATTGTCATATCCATTTATAAAATCTATGAACTTATTAGACCTTCAATAAAAGAAAAAATAATAATCCTAATGAGGAACATATTAAAGACAAAATTCACAGATTGTCTCGAGTAGGAAATATAACTAAAAAAGTATTAAGCCAAAATACATATTGTTCCGTAGATTGTAGTTTTAGATTTGTACTTGGAATTGTATTAGGTGTTTCAAAAGATCGGGCACGAACATTGGGTCATTTCGGAGATGGATATGGCATGGTAAAAGAAGCGTTGAGTAACATAGTTATCCTGTTCAGCTTGTCGATTTCAAATTCTTCTTTCTTTTCTATGGGGTGTGTTTCTAGTTTTCGTCTGTAACAGTAAAAAATCTGTCTCAAGGTTCCATATACATCTCACTCTCCTCTATCTGTGTATATCAATATGTGTGTCCTTTCAATTCTATGTTGATTTCTTTTAAAAGGGGCTAACAACACCATGCTTCTTTTCATGTACAAGCTTGAAGAAGCTAAGCTCCTTCGTGCTCAAGGTCAGCATGACATGGCTATCAACCTTGCAGATTATATTTCACAAAATCAGCGACTTAAGGAAGGTGCATCAGATGTATTTCGCTTAGTTGGAAAGTGGCTGGCCGAAACTCGATCTAGCAAGTTAGTTCTACATCACAATAATCAAGATTACATATACAGTAGCATCGCTCAGAGCTGGTTTCTTTCTACAGTCTTAAGTGGATATTAGTTCTCTCTAATTCTCTGGGACTAGTCTTAGTTATTAATGTATAACTAAACTACTGTAATATGATTTTTTGATATTAAGGAGACAAGACATTAAAGAAACGTGACTTTAATTGAACATTTTTAAGAGTGAAAAGCTATTACTGTGATGTAGGCAGCAACATCTAACTTGAAAGGGTGAAAGCAGAAAAATGATCTCTCCATTGATTTTCTTTGGAAGGTGTATTTTTGAAGAAGGTATCCATGAGAAGGAGGAGCAACTGAAAAAATAATGTGCTGCAAGATTAATATTTGCATAAATCATCAAAAAACTAGTCTTAAATGCCTCACTTCTAACTTGTTAAACCCTTATTTAAGGAATCGTACCTAGTGAGTATTAGAGATATTCTCACTTAAAAGCTGGAAAAAAAACTCCTAGAAAATGCCTCCGGTGTTGAATTTATAATGAATCTGGCCATTATCAGCAATGACACTCCTTTTAATTTTTCTGTATTGTTATTTTTTTCCCTATTTTGCTTGTGGATGGATCACAAAAATACAGTGAGTCATGAAAGTGTAAAACCAAAAAGTTCTATCTTTGATAGCTATTACTGTGAGTATAGAGTTGGAGTCTCCCTTGAATTAGGCTTCCTTATCCTAAAATTTTTTGCCCCCCTTATTAAAAACACGGCATACGATTGGTAGCTAGTGTCGTGTAATTCATGAACAAACTAGGCCAAGATCTTAAAGTTAAAACGTATCTTACCATCTTCAAGCATTGTATAATGCAATAAACCGTTTTGCTACTTGTTAAGCATAATTTGTTGTACACATACGCGTCTCTCTATATATGTGTGGGTGCACTTGTATATGGTTTATGTTTTCCTCTTTTCTGAACTAATATGTCACTTTTAACTGTATGATGGTCCTGCAGCTCTAGGACTATATTAGAAAAATACCTGAAGCACGCAGTTAGCATAGCTGAGGATCACAAGACTGCTGACAAGTTGTCTATGGCTAAACGAAGCCAAATGCATTTCCATCTTGCTCATTACGCAGATGCTCTATTTCGTAATTCTGAAGAGAGACTTAACTCAAATGAATGGCAAGTAACAATGCGATTACGGAAACACAAGGTATGTTTCCAATAAGATGATTTTAGAAAGGGAAAAAATGACATAAGAGAGCTGAAGAATTATGAAGAAAGGGAGTTGTAAAGATTATTTGGTAATAACATTTTATCTCGTCTATTGACATGTAGACAAAGGAACGAGAAGCTCTAATTAAGCAACTAAAGAGTTCATCAAAGGCAAGTCCTCAACTTCTGGTCTCTTTCAGAGTAATTCAAATAAAATAATCACCATCAAGGATACAGCAAGGGATATATTTGTCCTAAAATATATACTCTTTATATGGAATTTAGGGAGACAAAACTGATTATTCATTGAAAGTTCTAGAGCTGCAAAAGCAACTTGCAATGTACGAAGAAGAAGCTGAGAAATTACAGGTGAGTTCAAGTAAGATGATTCTATAGTTTTAAATTGTCACAATTTTTATGCACAACTTATACGAGAATGAGATCATTTTATTTTGCCTTATTTTTGTTATATCACGGAAGGGTGACATTTTGGTTATGCTCAACAATTTGAATAAATTTTGTATCGAGTTTAGAGAGCATTGAAGATGTTTGTTGGGCTTTAGGAAGCTGTAATGACTGGATGTTGATGTGAATCAAAATCTTGAAATCGTGTCTTTCTAGGTCTTCTGACTTCTCAGATACTTATATTTTAAGCTTTTGTTCAGAAAAGATTTATGATGCCAACATCTTACATTCCACTGGACAGATTGTTGTCAACTGGTGGGATTATGTGTTACAAGTGATTGTTTAATTCTAACTTTCATCAAGATCAGTGTGGAAGCTTATTGTGTTTCATTTAACTGCAATTTTGTCTTATTATTTTACTCATAAATTTGGTTGTCCTCAGGAAGACAGAGACAACTTTCTATGTACAGCACTAGAGGGGTACAAGCAGTGTTTGATCATAGGTGATAAGTATGACATCCGAGTGGTATGTACTTGTGTCTTGTTTCTCTGCTGAGAAAAATAATATCTGAATGTTTTTGGGATATAAATGTCGGATAGTCATCTGAATATCATTTGGCAATTAATTTTGAATGCTCCTAAAATTCTACATTATTGGAAATCCTGGCATTTGCACGGGTATGTGCAATGTCATATGCATCACATCTCCTACTCAACTGACCTGGAGGAAACTTTTTAACTCAGCTTGCTTATGTATGTTTAACGTGCATTTTCATATGTTCTACCAGCTACTTTGTGTAATAGGATGTAGCTTCCAAATAGGGATTTCCTTCATTAAATGCTATTATTGCTCATTCTTTCTATTATATTACTTCAGAGGTTCTTAATTTAAATATTAACTCCACCAGATGCTGATTAAGTGCGTTAACCTTTAGGTATTTCGGCTTGTTTCCCTATGGTTCAATCTTTCATCTAGACAAATTGTTGTAGATGGCATGCTTGGCACAATCAGGGAGGTATGTAGCGTTAGTATGTAAACAACCTTGTATTATTTCTTAGTTTTTTTCTTTTAATGGAATGTGCTGTAGAATATGCTAAATGCCCATTGTTGACCTCTTGATTGAAGATATGCACATGTTACATTTATTTATATTTTCATTTTGCAGGTACAGTCTTACAAGTTTATACCATTGGTATACCAAATTGCTTCACGAATGGGTGGCACAAAAGATATCCTTGGACCTAAAAGCTTCCAGGTTAAAGTTTGATGCTGTATTCTTTTTTCTTTTTTCGTTTTTGCATTGTCTCTTAATTTTTATCTTCTGCTTTCCCCCCTTTCGCTCACTACCTAAGATGCACCGACATTGTGGCGGTGTTTGACACGTGTCGGAACCACCGATTTGTGTTGGGCATGTCCATATTTGTTTAAAAAAAAGAAAAAGAAAAAGTAACCATGAAAGGTAGATCTGCAAGGTGACATTTACGGGCAGGTTCCCAAACCCTTTATTGGAGAAGTTGAAGTTGTTTCACAAACTGTAAAACACGATTTGGGCTGGGGGCACGATTTTTTGAACAGATTTATTCATGTTTTCTTTAGAATTAGAAATAGGTCAACATTTCTGTTTTAAGTGGTCAATTGGTCAGAAAAAATTTAAGTTGGTCAATAAGTTTTGTTTCTTATTTTAAAAGTGGATCAACTCTTTCAACATGTAAAATTACTGTTTTAACTCCTAAATAAACTTACTCAAGTAGCTTCGAATTTGCACCCTTCATCCTATTTTGAGAAAAGGAAAACTCTCTTCAAATTCTTTACACTAAACTTTAAAAGTCTATTAAAAAAATTTAATCAATGTGTCAGCGATATGTCAGTGTCGGCACTTTTATGAAAATTGAATGTACGTATCTGTCCATCATAGCTCATTACCACCGTATGACTAAATTCTTTACTATTGCAGTTTGCTTTGGTATCTTTGGTCAAAAAGATGGCCATCGACCATCCTTATCATACAATATTTCAGGTATGGATGTGATACTTTCAAAAATGAAAAGAAATTAACTGTTAACTATAATTGTCAATCCTTAGACTCCTCATCTTTCCAATTGAGTAGTTGACTTCTGAACTTCACTTGCATGAGTTGAGTTACTAGGCATCTAGTGTTTAGAAATTTTGAAGCAAGGTGTAAGGCCTGTTGTCTATTTGGGATTTAATATATTCTTGCTGCATATCCTTTTTCCTCTGGTTATTAGCTGCTTGCTTTGTCAAATGGTGATCGCATCAAGGACAAGCAGCGAAGTAGAAATTCGTTTGTGGTCGATATGGATAAAAAGATTGCTGCAGAGAACCTTTTGCGAGAGCTATCCTCATACCATGGAGCTATTATCAGACAAGTAGAGATCTCATATTTCTGGTACTTTGTATATTGTATCTGTATCTGAGGCTCAATTCCTCACATCAAGTTTACTCTTTTTTGTGAGTTAGATGAAACAAATGGTGGAGATCTACATTAAACTTGCCGAACTGGAAACAAAGAGGGAGGTAACTAAGTGTTTAATTTTAGTTTATTTGACATCTAGATTTCGTTAGGATCTGTTATTGCAACCAGCAGTATTTTGAACCATTGAATGTGTCATTGGAACAAATAACTGGAATGTGTCAACAGGATACCAACAAAAAGGTTACTCTACCAAGAGAAATCCGAAGTGTTAGAGAACTTGAACTTGTAAGACTGTCTTTTCACTTACTTTCATAGTTGGATATGATTTATGTGCATGTGATCAATTTCAGTTGAACATCGTCCAATGCTAACACCTTTTATTAGCTTGATGAGTAGCATCATAAGGTAGAATTATTGGTCCAACATTCAGATTTGTGATAGAAACAAGGTTGTATAAGGTTGATTTAATCTTGTTTCCCTGAGATTTATTTATGCTTCTACTTTTTGAAAACCAATAATTTCTAATAAACTTCTCTTCAATTACTTTTGCTTCATGTCATAACTTTGAATTTCGTAAACATCTTACAAATTTTTTTGCTTGTCGTTAGGTGCTTAGTCACTTCTTATTTTCATTGTGTGTTGCACTTTTACAATGCCATAGTTAGATGTATGTAGCTTATTTTAGTTGTTTACAACACATGGTTACTTTTTGTTTCACCCCCTTCGTATTTTCATGCGGGAAAAATTATTCTCACTTTCTTGTGCTTATTTATTTTCGTTTTTAACAATGAAATAATTAGGAGTGGGCATTATAACCAAAGTCGAACCTTCCGAACCAGAACCGAAGGTTCCGGTGTTTTTCCCAAAAAATATTTAGGAACCACAACCTGGAACTTAGATCTGATTGGTTCCGGGTTGATTTTGGTTCTTGGGGGGAATTGCAGGTACTCAACTCCTAAATCGAATTTGTTATTTTTATAATTCATTTACCCTGATTGAATGACTCGGCCCAACAAATAGCATGTTTGCAAAGCCTAAGTAGTAAGTACCCTAATAAATCAAATTTATTTGTTTAAATAGATGATTTATATCATTTTCATTCATAGTTAATCCTGACCACACTTTGCATGTCCGCCCCACGAATCCTTGTTGAAGCGCAAAGTCACAACCGGAATTGGATGTTATATTCTAGACATGATATTATTTAGAATATGTATTTTGTGACAATTTTATTTCTTTATTTCTACTAGATATTGGAAAAGAATTTGTATTGTGAACTTATAATTTCTAATAAAAATGTTATGGGTAGAACTGAATGGTGGTCTGAATTTGAGTTTGGTTCCAATAATTACGTAGAACCGAATGGTTCTATTTATGAAACATTTGAAATATAATGGGTGGTTTTAGGAATTGAAATATCCGGACTGACCCACCTAACGCCCAAGCCTAGAAGTAATTATCAGATGAAGCTACTCTTAGATTTCCTCACTGTTCTCTAACCTTGCTGCTGTCACATTTCCGTTATCACATAGTAGAAGCTCTAGTTTTAAGTGCCTAATTATTGAGCACTCCAGTACTTCAAGACATTTGACCTATTTTTTAATATTGATGAAAGTCTTAGGGACGTGAAATTTCGCTCGCCTTGTGCACATTTTATGTGGTGATTTAGTAACATGTCCTATGAAATATTGAACAGTCGGAGGCACCTGTTAGTTGTCTTGTCAACTACCAAAGAAAGGTACTTGTGTGGATGACCATGAGTTGTACCTATATATCATCTGAAAACACTCCCCATATGTCCAATGTTGGACAACATGGCTTACAGACTCGTGTGGATGACCATGAGTCGTACCTATATATCATCTGAAAACACTCCCCATATGTCCAATGTTGGACAACATGGCTTCAGCTCATCATCACTTGTTGACAATTCATACTAATCTGTGCCTTTTGTTTAGCCTTCATTTTCTGCTCAAGATCATTAAGACAAACATGAAAAATATGTATGCTATGGCTTGTCGAGGTTATAGTTCTACATTCTAGTTTACTTTTTAACTTTGTTTATACAGTTTTTCTTCACCTTTACAAGTTTTAGGCTTAAGACTTGTGGCTGCATGTGTAATTTCATTTCAGGTTCCTGTTATAACGTTTAGTTTTCCTGTTGACCGCACTTGTCAATATCCTGAGGGATCTTTTCCTCACTTCAGAGGGTTGTCTGATTCGGTAACGTAAGTATTTAGTGTACAAGCTCACTTGTATTATATTGAGGTTTATGAAAAATGGTGGTCTCAGTGGATCTGATGTCCCTTCCTTGCTGATTTTTTTTTATTTTTTTATATGCAGTATAATGAATGGTATAAATGCCCCAAAAGTGGTTGAGTGCTTAGGTTCTGATGGTAACAGATATCGACAACTTGCAAAATCTGGCAATGATGACCTGAGACAAGATGCTGTATGGACTCAAATCATTTCATCTTGTGAATTTTACTAGCCTTTATAAGTGACACCATTTCTTCAATCTAGATTGTAGGGCATACATTGCTTTCTAGCATAAGATTTTTGACAGCTAGGAGTTTTTGTTGATGTGCATTCAACTGTACTGATAAATCTAAGTCAGCATGAATTCTAGAACTGTAACTTTTGTCAGATAAGAAGTTGAATACCATCTCCACAATCTGGTAATTAATTCCAAAGGTTTTATTTTTCTCTGTATTGCTTAAGAAAAACTCAATGTTAATGCAGTATGGATGCCTGTAGCTTCCAAATTCTGTTTAGTTACCCTGTTGAACTTATTATATTTGCATTAATGACCATCTCATTGGTCACCCCGCTTGGGTTTTTTATTCTTATTATTTATAAACAACAAATGCATTTATAGAAGTCATCCTCTCTCAAATTGGTACCTTACATATGTGTCTAGTAGACTTTATTTCTCGGGCTAAGAAACACATAATTGATATGATGTTGATCTTGTATCATGCAGGTTATGGAACAGTTTTTTGGTTTAGTTAACACTTTCTTACAGAACAATCGAGACACGTGGAAAAGGAGACTCAGAATACGTACGTACAAGGTATTAGCTAAATCTAAAAAGACATGATTACATTACTTACAAGTCTAAAGGTGCTCTTCTTAATAACCTGTATTATAGGATCCGTATGATTTAAGTTTCTTATTTTAGTTAACATATTTTAATCCTGTACCTAGTTACTTTCTATCATTTTTAGAAATTTTAGTGCATCTTATGTACTCTTTAGGAAAATCACAACATTTTTTCCTTTATATACCTTGTCCAGGAGTTTCGTTGAGACAATATTGAACTATAGAAACATCTGTTGTTTAACTTGAGTCACTTTTTTTTTTGAACTGAAGCATTGGGAGCCAACCCTATTTTTGTGTCTCCGTTTCCCTGTTGAATAGTTGTAGGACAATCCTATTGTAAATAGGATTAAAATTAGATAATTATAATAACATGTTTAGTTGTAATAGGTTTTATCTTTTTATTCTAATATCTTGTTTAGAATATGATTCTTTTCTTTGTTGATTAGAATAGGATTTCTGATTTCCATATACGCTTCCTCACCACATTCATTGCTGCTCGTTTATCCTTGCTTGTAATATTTTTTAGATTTCTCTTGATGTAAAACAAAATTCAATTTTATCTTTAAGCATGAGCAATTTGGGCATATCAGACGTGCCAATAGTATCTCAAATAGTAAGATCATTAGTACAGAGTGAAATAAGTTCGCTTATCTAGCATAGTGTACAAAAGCCCTACGCATTTACATCAACCTAGGATTTATAAGGTTTTGACATGCATAGACCCCTACTAGGCGAGTAAAAAGCCAATTCACCCTACTTGTTGAGTTTAAGAGTTCATCGAGTTGAAGTGCTACTTTGACCTGTGACTCCTTTTGGTAATGTTAAATTACTCTTTTGACGCATAAAGTAGGCTATTCGAATAAAATATTTAAAAAGTCTATTTTCACTTTGACAATGGTGAGATGGCTATTTTGGAAAATTCCTTGTTTTATTATGCATTCCTCCTAAAAGAATCTTTAGCTCTTTCTGTACATTGGAACCTCATAGATAAGTTCTAAATTACATTTTATTTATACATAATAATTTTTAGCTTGTTGAATGAATTCTATCTGTGGCCACACATTCTGATCAGATGTAAACTACAAATTTAATTTAATTTTTGTTTACTTGACAGGTCATTCCCTTTACCCCTAGTGCTGGTGTTCTTGAATGGGTGAATGGAACTGTGCCCCTTGGTGAATATCTTATTGGAAGGTTAGTGTTTTTACCATTTGCAGTGGAATAACAGTGTATCAATACGTTATAATGTTTTTTTGTTGAATAAATTCTGTGTCCTGACTTCAGTTCCAGAAGTGGAGGCGCCCATGGACGCTACGGAATAGGAGACTGGTCATTTCACAAATGCCGGCAGCAGATGGCCATGGCAAGTGTTATATACTTGTTATTTTATTTTTTTTTGTATTGTATTTCTACTCGTATTCTATTTACCCTTTTAGAGTTCCTTTTTTTTTCTTTGAAAGTAAAGGTCTTATTTGTGTCACCAAAAGGGAATAGATTATATGCACAAAGATAAGGAAAATAACAAGGCTAAATTATGACCACGCCTAGGGAAAAATGAAAGTGTAACTAGGGCCTATGATGCTCGGACTCGGGTACCGGTATTAGGTACGGGTACATATCTAAGTGTCGGATCTTTTATTTTCTAAAATGTAGGATACGGGAACATGGTTAAAAAAAAGTCCAAATTTCGGACACATATGTGGATACGTCTTTCAAACTTCAATTTTTATAATAATCTAGGATATTATTTTGAATAGATCAAAATTAATTATTCACAAAGAATGAAATTGGTATTTGATAAGGGGTTAACACGAATAAAATAGAATTTTGGGGTTTAGTTTTTAATAATGAGAATTACTAAATGCTATATAAAATAGAAAATGAGGAACTTGATTGAAATTTGGATTTAATGAATAACTAAGTAGCACTATATGGAACCTATTTTCATTTTATACAAACAAAATCCTAAACCACCGATATAGAGAGAGAAAGAAGGGGAAAAAAGAAAGAAAGAACAAAAAAGAAGGGAAAACCTAGTGTCGCCGTCCTTCTCCACCCTCTCGGCGACGACGCTAGGTTTATAGAGCGCAAAAGTGGGAAAGAAAAAAAGGAAAAGAAAAAAAAA
>CAIGRO010150290.1:0-16025 GCA_903798355.1 Fraxinus baroniana | reverse complement strand
AGATAAGTAACTTACTTTCACTTTTGATTAATGAAAAATTGTTTATTTTAGAACTTACCTTTTTAAACTTTGCCATACATGCTCTCAGTCTAATACAAAGAAGCATTATTGCACAAACAGGTATTATAAGTCCAGCTATTTGGAAAGAGGCCCATGCATGATCATTAAAACCACAAGCAGCTTCAAAAGCTTCGTAGCAGACAATATTAATCTATTAAACTTAACGATTAAGATTTTGTTCTAGCAATCATTTTTTTGCTGTAAACAAACATAAAGTTGTAACTTTGTACGATCGCATTACTGGTAGTAGAAAAGAGACAATCAATCACTAACCTAGCCCCATCACCAGGAGTCGAAAAACAGAAGGCAAAATAGAGGAATTGTCACAAGGAAAAGGTGGGGATTTAAGTGTCGTGTTTAGTAGATTTGTCTACATATACAAACTTGGCACTATACAAGAGAACCCGGAGGGCAAGCTGTAATTGATATCAAAGACTAAATTTAAATAAATAAATGTATTTCTCCAAACTTTGAGATGAGGCGGTTTCAAGTCTTTTCACCTCTCGAAGAAAATGGTGTACATGTCAAGCTTTTAAGTTTTGAACCTTATCTAATTCAAGAAGGTCTTAATTTGTGTCTGAATAAAGGATCTTAATTACCTTTACCATCAAAAGGCGTCATCAGAATACCTTTTCTGATGAAAAAGCAAGGTAACAAATGTGAAAAGAAAGAAAAGAAAAAATACCCATGAAATGCATATCAAGAAAAACTTCAATTTTCTTGGGATAAATTGCTTTGATGCCCCCAATGAGAGGACAAGTTACATTAAAAAATAAATAAAAAAAAATCAATTCCTCATGATTGGTCACAGCCACGGAGCCACCAGCCCCAGAGGTCCAGCCTGCCCGCCCCGGTGCATTGCAGACCCACCCTCACTGTCCAAGACACACACAACTTTTTTAAGACGAGATGATCCATGGTCAAGACATAATGACCAATGCTATTTGGCCGTTTAATTAAATGAATTGCGGGCATTGCATTTAAGTGAATTTATAATTTATTGACATCTAATAGGATTACTCTAACATAATAGGTTCTATTCACTTATAAAAAGTGTGTATACCTGTCAGAAAAAAGAAAAAGAAAACTAAACTCAGGCCTGCACCGGGAATATGTTAAATAAATAAATGATTTCCACTCTATCAATTTAAACTTTTAGATTGAGTGAAATTTTAGATAAGGCAGTTTTGACATAAGCAACACTGACAGAAACAAAGACATACATCAAAGTTCGCCAGATCAAGTAAACTGATATATGAGAATTTTGTGGAAGAATTATGAAAAATGAAGTTTTAAATAATAACTATAGTGCTGACCAAGTAAGCTCGAAAAGCCGACTGAATCTTTAAGGCCGCCCATTCCCGGTGGCGAACAAACATCGCAGCACTTCCACTCTTACTCCCGCCTATCAGTTTGACTGCCTCAGCCGCCGCCTTGGCGGCTGCGAGAGCAGCCTGGGCAACCGCCGCCGTGGCCGCTGCCACTACTATTGCATGCTTGTTTGCCTCCAACGTCTCAGCATGAGGAATTGTCAATTGGTTTTCTTCTTCATTTTTGTACACAATGCTAGTTGATGACTTTAACAGTCCCCACTTACTCTTCTTCTTCTCCGGCGCCGGCGACGATGAAGATGCCGACGAAGACTTTTTGGAACCCAGAAGAGAATGGAACCATTTGGTGGTCCTACCCATGTCTCAATATAGCAAGTTTGTACATTTTCTTGAAGAAAGAATTTTTAGATAGACAGATGGATACAGAGTAAGAAAGTGTCAGTGTTTACTATAGAGAGAGTCTTATGTGTTTAAAAAGAAAAGACTCGTGGGAAGGAGGAGTTAGGCAGGAACGCGCCGCCGTTGTGGTGGTGAGGAGTGGAAGTTGGGGACCCCGGGAGACGACAATTGACAGGTAAGAAATTGGTCCAATTTGTATTGAGAAATCTATTTTGTACTATTTCTCTAGTTTGATATGATTTAGTGGACCTCAATGCAACAATTATGATGAAAAAATATATATTTTTTTCGTTGCCTAACAACTTTTGTAATATAAAATCGTGTTACTAAAGATAATTAGTCCTATTGCCATCATCATATAATCGACTTTTTAAATTGTGTATTCGGTAGATATTAAGATTAGATTAAAATTGAAAAATTAGCTGTTATTGTTGACTTTTATTAATCGAGTTGGATCCAATAACGATCATATTTTCAATTTTAATTGAATTTTGAGTTGTGCCAAACAAGCTTTAAATGTTATAAAAACTTAAAACTGTTAAACCAATTCGACAAAAAATTAAAAATGGAAAGAATTTACATACTACTAAAATAACTTCATTGATTCGACTAAAAATTTATTGTTATATGTGTATATATTATTTCTCACCTTATATTTGGTCTAATTTAATTCTTTACCTTTTCCATATGAATCAATGCATGTACTTATTATAAGACATTGATAATGATGTAAAAGATAGGGGAGAAAAAAAAAATATGAAACTTTCAACCGAAGTCAAAGGTCGAATAACGAAATAACTTCGACTAGAAAATTATTTTAACAAGGATAAAATGAATATATAAAGAGGGAAGCTATTTTGCCTATAAGATTAAAAGAAATCATTTTTCATTGTCCTTCAAAAGAAATTCTTTATAAATCTTTCCGTGTATAAATTTTTACCTAATGTAAATTTGAAGCATTTCACAAATAACTTTATTTTTTACATAAATATTTCCAAATTTATATCTATCCTACCCCACCCCCACCCCCACCCCCACCAAGTGGCTGGGCCCTAGCTCACTCCATATTCATTATTAGACATGCATCTCTTCCAGGGGATCGTGTTTACACCTTCAAAGCCAATAGGCAATAGGAACCACAAGCCAAAATGCTACACGCACACCCTGTCCGCCAAATCAAGTGCAATTTCAGCCATTTACATACTTATTCAACGCCAAGGGTTAGGTGGTCTAGAAACCCGAGGACATTTTATAACGACCACTAAACAAACAAACTGTTCAATAAAGTGGACAATTTTTGTTTCTATTTTTACTCGGGTTAGGTGGTCTCCGGAAGGAAGAAATGAAATACCATATAGGTACAGGCATAGAGGGATCACAGACTCACAATATAACACTTGCAAAACGTTTTTAAACCTTGCTTTTCAGGATCCATGCATTTCCCTGCAGTTAAAGACGTAATATTTGTCATCTTTATAATAAATTAAGTTTTTAGATGCGGTGATTCATTGCAGTATCAAAGTAAACAAATGTTATGATTCGAGTCTCACCTCCATCTACCTATAGATTGTGCAAAAATTAAGCATGTATCAGGGAAAGGGTTGAAGACAGTTCAACAAATAATTTGGTTCTTTTATAATAATTTAAACTTTTAGACAAGCTCGTTCATTATAAATTGCCAATCATAATTCAAAAGGAATTTGAGGGATCGGATGATGTTTCCTCCAATGTCCCTGTAACTCCCTCAAACACATATGCAACAACTACCTAGTATTCTCATACATGTAACCTTCTACATTTCAAAAGAATTCATCAGTTTTGAGGGATCCATTGACAGCTTTTGAGCACCACAACATATGCATGAGTGAAGACAACATCTCTAGTATGAGAAATCGGTAATGGATGCAGAAGCCATAATACGACAAGCCGAGCCTGCTAACCTAGTTCCCATAACAACTTCAGCACAATTGTGTGTTGTATTCTGGATCGGAGGAAAATGCTTCAGACAGATTAGCTAACATTGATTCTCTTTACATATTGGTCATCATTGCAGATTTTATGGCCCTGTAATTTCAACAACGTACAGAAACCAGAGCCATCAAGAGAAAAAAAAAATGCAGTACTCTGGCATAATAATGGAAATCAAAACAGATGCTTCTTCCAGCTCAGATCAGTGAAAATACGTTCAAATTGCAAAATCATGAACTACACTAAAAAAAAGAAATAAATAAATAAAAAAGGGGAAGAATACCAAAAAAAGGAAAGGAAAGGAAATTAAAGGCAAAGAGAGACAGCAATACCTTTCTTTATGCTATTGATTTTCCTCGTGTATGTTTACTATTGACGTCTGTTCCAATGCACCTTATGAAGGGAAAGGTGGACTTCATTCACTCTTGTTGACGGACTATTTTAAAATATCCAACAACAGAAGAATAGAAACTCTGTACGAGCTATACATTCATTAAAAAAAATTGTTGGCCACTTCTCTCTCTTTATATACTAAACACCGGTAGCTCTGTATCTGAGATTGTAATGCATGAAAGAAGATGAATGTGGGTTTTGGTTGTCATGATCCATAACCTGCAAGTCCATGATAAAAGGGAGCAAATTTTAATTTTCCCCCCAGAAATTAACGTATCAGCAGATTTATGGTCCTAGAAAATAGAAATTGCACATTACCTGCCTGAACTGGGTGCCGTTGGACATAGACTCTTGGAATTGATTACGAATCAAAGAATCCTATACGATGGTATATATGCATAAAAAATAATCAATTAAAGCATTCCAAAATGCTTTACTGTGATTGTTTCTTACGATCATTAAGGGTGAAGAACTAACTTGTAGAAAATGAACTTGGTTGGGTGAATGCTGGTGACTAGAGTAAAAGTTTTGCCGTTTATACATATTAGAAGTAGGTTGCTGGTTGATTGTCAAATTTGGCCTTTGATACATGTTATGTACTATATGATTTGCTTCAACGGGATATAAGCCCTACAAATAAATAGAATACAAGGTCAAATTCTCAATATAGCAGTATCCAGTTCTTGAAGATGGTAAAACGACAAGTCTAACCTGCATAAGAGGACTCATTGTTGGGTTCGGACTTGGGGATGAAATGTATATTGAAGGAGCACATGCAACTGATAAAACAATCTCTGGTGGAGATGGATGCATGCTTAGATCCCCACTTCTACTGGGAATTGCTTCATCACAATGATTCAATTGATCTCTATCTGGGACGATACTTTCTGTTTTAGCTAACCCTCTGAAGAAGCCAACATCCTGAACCTCAAGTTCACTTTATCAAGACCAACGACGGCCATTTCATCTTCAGAAACACAAGCACCTGCACCACATGTAGTTGTATCTTTAGCTTCCTTGTAGGGTTTAAAATTCACGATTCTTTCAACATCTTGCATTACTTCATTAAGTTGTCTTGCAGCGAATTCAAATGCCGAGTCAGATACAGCAGCTCTGGCCGATATTTTAAGAAGATTGCGACACAGATCCTTGAAATGAGTATCGATTGACTCTTTGTTGTCTACCTCAGGAAAACCATAATTTTCTATGATGCTTTCAATGCTTGCATCTTTTGTCCATCTCTTCAAGATGTAGTGGAATGGGACCACCTTTATATTTTGATTATCAAGCACTTTGAGGGCATGGCTATAAAGAAACCAACATGTTCAAACTTCATACAATTGCAAGTAACTGTATGATCAAGAGAACTATATACAACTGAGATTTAGACTTCCCATATGTTATTACTTTATACTCAAATCTTGAATTGCAGTTAGTGCACTTGTTAACAACGACGTTTAAACACTTCTCATATTCTCGTTGAAAAATAGCAAATGCCTTGGGTGTATAAACATCACTTGGATGCTTTAACAAGACAGCAGCCATCAATATTGGAGCATTTCTTGCCATTTCAAATGTCAATTCCAGTTCTTTGTAACTTTGTTCATTTACCAACTGAAGCACATCAACGTCAGAGCCCAAGTGGTTTCTCAAGTTATCAGACATCTGCTCAACTAGATGTGTGCCATTTTTTTCGACGAAGGTATTTCTACCTTATGCATAGCCCATTTTTCTTTCTCCCTGAACATCCATCTCAACCACGCGTTTTGATGCAGTCCACGTGTCTCCAACATGCAATCCCAGGCATTGATGAAATCTTCTTCCTGCTCATGACAAAATATGCAACTCCTAAAATCTGTGGCAAAAGAATCATATTCCATTATCTCGTGATGAAGATGTTTAAGTGCAATTCGATACATCTGCCATGCACATATACAGTGGCTTGTTTCTTGTAAAACTGAATGAATAGCTTGGACAATTGTAGCATCTTGATCTGTGAGAATAAATCTTGGTTTTTTTTACCAGACATTGCCTCAACAAAAGTTTGAAACAGCCACTTGAATGAATCGACAGTTTCATTGAATAAGAAGGAAAATATCAATACCTGTCTATGATGATTCAGTCCAGTGAACTGCACAAATGGATGAGAATCTACATTTCTTGTGGCTGATGTATCCAGACAAACTACATCGCCAAAATGACCATATTCTAGAATCATATTGTCGTCAGCCCAAAATATGTTGCTTATCTTATCCTCGATATCAAGTTGTACAGAATTAAAGAATGAAGGGTTTTCAAAATGTTATCTCTGGAAATAATACAAAAGACGCCCTGCCTCTCCCTCCTTCAAATCTATTGTCTGTCCAGACTTGAGATAAATTTCATCACCTATTTGAAGGCATTCATGATTCTCTGGGGTGCAAAATTGTATGCCCAATAGTTGAAAATATAATTTTGATTGTATCTCAGAATTCTTCTTTGAGCCAGTTTCAGAAAATTCAGTAGACTTCACCTTTCCCAGTAATGGTAATTCCAGCAATTTTTGAGCTTCACTTAGGTTTACATCCTCATGATTGTGCTCTGCTCAAAAATGTGTAACTCGATATTTACCATTAGGTTGACAGGTTACCACCATATGCGCCAAACAACCCGTTCTTGTTTCCTTCCGATGCTACTTCACATTAGCCTCCCGCTTATCTTTCTTACGATAACCTTGTCTTGAACAGGTGAACTTTCTGGACATCACTCGACCATGTACTTTACTCCTATTAACCCAGTCCTTCCTAATGCTAAAACCTATCAACTCAGCATACTTGATATAAAAATTATATGCTTGCTCATCTGATTCAAACTCTGTACCAAGTTTGAGTAATTCATGTTTCGCGGAAAGACTCGACTGAACTGAATTAACATCAAACAACTGTGGGCTACTGGCATCATGTTTCACATTCAAGTCCAAATTATTCGAATTTCTGATATCCCTGTGACCTTCATGGGTAAAAACAACCTCACAATCATCGCTATCCATAAGCTTTCTCATAACAAATAAAAATCATGGATTACACAATATTCCAATTATCAAAACCCTTGGATACCATAGTATGTGTTTCCTACTCTACAATCATTCTCAATAAAACTTCTTCCTGATTCTTACATGCACATTTTAACATCCATTTCTATTAGAGATTAACAAGGTAAGGATTGATTGGTGACTTTCTCTTGGTTGTAATTCCAATTAGGACCCCATAAGAAGGCAGGACTAACTTTCTATTGGGAAGTGCTATAACTTCGGATATGGGCTTAGTATGGGAAGGCTATCATCCAGCTTTAGTTTTCTTTCATAATCCAACTAAAGGACTCTTATTTAGGTAACATGGGAGACATTTAGTCCCTTAATTTAGCATTTTCTTATTTTACCTTTTAAGCCAACATGCTATTTAATCTTTTCATGTTATGAGCAAAAATATCAAAGAATTATCCTTTCAACTTGTTTGTTGATCAGGAGGCCTAAGGTACCTCGAATTACCCTACCAAGGAGGATTAGGATCCCTCGAAGTATCCTAGAAATTATCCCAATATGAAAATAGGTAAACCCGGCACACTCTATCCATGGTGCGAAAGCTCATCCTCTAACTCAAATGCTTAAGAAAGATGCTTTTCAGTGGACAAAGTGTTTGAAGATCTCAAATGGGCCATGACCCCCATGGATCGGTTCTTGCACTACCTGACTCCTCACAACCTTTTGTGGTAGAGTATGATGCCTCATGAATTGAGGCTTGGGGTTGTTCTTATGCAGCGAGGTAAGCCAAATTTACTGTAAGTACAAATCATAAAAGCTTGCGGTATTTATTAGGTCAAACTATAACCACTACAGCTCAGCTTGGTTGGTGAAACTCATGGGTTGTGACTTTCAAATTGATTAAAAGAAGGAAGTGATAATTCGACCGTTGATGTGTTGTCAAGGAATTAAAGAAGAATAAATTCATGTGTATCAATGCCTATTCCAGATTAGGTAACCACGGTCAGAGAATAAATTCAAGACAATCTACCTTACAAAGCATAATTGAAAGTATAAATGATGTGGAAGCAATGGGACCACGGTCATTAAATAATGGTATCATTCTTTTTAAGGGTAGACTATATCCCTTGTCTGATTCGACTCTTATTTCTCAAATATTGCAAGAATTCCATTCTAATACACATGAGGGGCTAAAAAAGACGTTGCCACAGGATTAAATGCTATTTCTGTTGGAAGGGTAAGCGAAACCATGCGAGAAAGTTCAATCAAGAACGTGAAATTTGTCAAAGAAGAAAAGTTGGCCATTCTAAACTGACGGGATTACTGAGCCCTCTATCCATTCCTGGCCATATATAGACCGATATCTCTATGGATTTTGTGGAAGGCTTGCCCAGTTCTAAAGGTAAATATTTCCTTTATATGGTGATTGACCGTTTCTCTAAGTTTGGCCACTGTAGTCCAATATCTCACCAATATACAACCAATTCAGTTGCTCAAATCTTTTTTGAGCTAATATTCAAGTTATATAGTATGCCTAAGACCATCGTCTGATCCGGTGTTTACAAGTTTGTTCCAGAAGAATTTATTCCAACTAAATTTCATTTCAGCTTAGCATCCAGGGACAGTCAACCAAACCAAGGTGGTGAATCGCACCTTGGAAATATACTTGCATTGTTATACAGGTGAGAAACCGAAAGAGTGGGTGATGTGGTTAACATGGGTGGAATATTGCTACAAACATTCACATGGCTACAACAAAACTCCATTTGAGATTGTTAACAGTCAAAAACTTTCTTCCTTGTTAGCTTATGTCCATGGAACCACAAAGATCGAATTTGTTGAGGAGTTTTCACTAGCACATGATCAGGTGATATAACAGAATAGGGAGAAATTGAAGTTAGCACAACATCTAATTAAACAAATTTATGATGCCAAGCAAATGGATAAGGAATGCCAGGTTGGAGATTCTGTGTATTTAAAGCTAGGACCTTATCGCCAATTAACTGCTGCTCAAAAGAGAAATCAAAAGTTAGCCCCAAAGTTCTTCGGTCCATTTAAGATCACTGCAAAAATTGGTAAAGTGGCTTATAAATTAGAACTTCTCCCAGAATGCACATTGCATACATTATTTCATGATTCCCTGCTTATAAAATAGGTGGGAGATAAGGATTAACAGAGTTATTCTAGCCACAAATTACGTAGGAAGAAAGTATCTACCCACTATCCCAAGCTACATGCTATGTAATCCCTACATTTTATGAGAAAAAGTATCAAAGAATTATCCTTTCATCTTGTTTGTTGAAAAAGAAGGCCCATGGTCCCTCGAATTACCCTACCAAGGAGGATTGGGATCCATCGAAGAATCGACCAACATTAAACCCCGCAAAGTCGATCCGTGGGCTTTTTCCATGCTTAAACCAATTAGATGTTCTTCTTCTAAGCAACATAAGAATCTCTCTTTACATATTCGACGAATTAGATAAACTTGCATCAATGAGAAATCTCCACTTCATCAATTACGATCAAAGCTTCACTAATTCATACAACACATAGAACAGCCAACCCGCAAAGGGGTCCCTTTTCTCTAATTAACGCCCTGACCCCCGAATTTTTACGGCCCATTAATAAAAATTAAGCTTGCTTATTCTATAATTTTACCGTAACTTTACCATTCCAGTAAATTAGAACGCAGCAGAAGAATTTAGAGAAATAAATATACCTGAGTATATTTTGACCGAAAATAGGATTTCCAATCGGCTGAACCGGATGGTTTATGTATCACTTTTTCACAGCTCTATTCCAGAATTTTATGAGTGCTGTTTCTGTTTTTCTCTCGATTTTTTCGACACGAACAATTTCGATTTGGTAGTCCAGTTTCTGGATTGACAATTAATGGGATGGAGATGTTGCGGCCTTGCTAAGATTTTAAATAGATTGGGGGTGTAATTGCAATAATTAGGAACAAAATACAGGGTGTGTTTGGGAGCGATTTTTGGGGGAAGAATTGATTCTTGAATAGTGATATGATGTGAAATGTGTGGTTGAAAAAGAAGAAAAAATTATTAATGTGATGAAAAATATTATTTTATTGAAGATTGTGTGGTTGAAAATGAAAATTGATTTACTGTAAAATGGGAGAACTCTCCCAAACACATCCACATTCTTTCCCTCAAAAATCAATATTTTACGTAGATAGTAATATACATCATTTCTTACATTTTGTGGTGTGACTTACACACTATTGGACAATTTAAATTTTTTACGATTTTTTCTCACAATCAACACTTGTCAACACATGCCATGTCAACTACAATTAGGGCCGATCTTGAGAAGTATGAAGTCTTAGACGATAAATTGTTACGTCACTCTTAAATACAAATTAAATGAACATTTTTAAAATAAATAATTTATTTTTAACTTTTAATTTATGAATTTTAAAGAAACTTTATAAGGTTAGCAAAAAAATTATAGGGATTTTTTTTTTTTTTTTCATTTGANTATAGGGATTTTTTTTTTTTTTTTCATTTGACTTTTTTTTCTAGATTTTGGTAGATAGAAAAGATATAGCACTAGGTAATAGTTTAATTGTATGCTCATTTTTTTTCCTTAAATCAAGAATGTAAGTTAAGTGTCCAAATAATTTGGACCTCTTATTTAGAGTTTGTTTGTTACATATTCTTCAATTTTACAGTAAATTAATTCTCATTTTCAACCACACATTTTTCAATAAAATAATATTTTATATCACATTAATAATTTTTTCTTCTTTTTCAACCACACACTTCCCATCATATCACTATTCAAAATCAATTCTTCCTCCAAAAAATCTCTACCAAACAAGATCTTAGTCCATTTTGTTGTTGCTTTTTAAAATGACCTAAAGAAATATAAAGAAAAACTTTTATTAGGCTGTGAGATTTTTTTAGGCCCACCAGATCTCGAGGCCCAATGCAATGGCCTAGGGCCGGGCCTGACTAAAATGTCAAAAATAAATATACAAGTGACATTTTCGTTTTACCATTTACCTTCTTTCTATCATTTTTCAAAATTATCCAATTTTCATTTAAAATCAATATTTCAACTGTTCATTTAAAAGCAAAATTTTTACACTGGTAGCGTACTTTCTATTATACTAGTTTTTGACCCGGATTGTGCTATTTTGAAAGTTATGCTAGCGTCTTGAATGCTAAAAATTAATGGAATTTTGTATTACAACATGCTAATAATTTAATGTGAGGAGGATCATTGACAAAGTGTAACATTAAGGAATAGAGCCGTAAGTTTTTTCAGAATTTTTTAAAACGGTTACAATACAAATAACATTTTTTTCATTGCTAAATATAAAAATAAATCCATGGAATACAAATCTTAGAATCGGACCTCAATTTTCCAATGGTTATGCACAAGTCTTTCCATCAGAATGATATGTTGACACAATCTTAAAACCAAAAAAAATGGAGGAAAAAATAATTCAAATGCCTACATAATCACTAACTCTGATTCTGTAATAAAACTTTTGTCAATTTTTATTGCTAAAGTTTTACCGGGGCTGTCGGAATACTACCTTGCTGAGTAAACTTCAAATTTAGTAGAAACTCATTAGTTTGAGAAATAATATATTTTTTCATTTATTTATTTGTTTATTGTTATTATGTAAATGGTTTGCCGCTTCAAAACAGGGATCGACTTGTCTAGTCAGGTCGCAAGAGTCAAGGAGGCAGCGAGGGCAACGCCCCGAAAGGCGGGGATCGACCTTTTCGTGTATGTATAGAATGAATGTTTGTTTTTTATTATGAATTCAAACATAATAATTGTAAAGATTAATATCTAATAGAATTGAATATTTTTCTAGTTTTAATATGATTTGTAAACGATTGTGATCTTTTGTAATTTTTATTAATGATTTTGAATTAAATTATTAATAAGTGAAATTGTACTTAGTTTTTGTAAATTGTAAGCAAATGTTATCACTTGAATTTAATTAAGTAGAATAATGAAATGTTCATTTTTTTTATTTTTTTTTTTGGCAAAAAAGTAAGAAATTAAGTAGAACAGTGAATACCATGCGCTGTGCGAAGAATTCATTCCCCACTCCGCGCTATGTATTGTGCGGAGCATGTCTCCGCGCCTTTGCGGACAATTTTTTATTCCTTTTCTTTTTGTACAGTGCTTCCATGCAAATACAGATTTTTTTTATACAGTGATTATATTTTTGTTTTTCTCCTTTTATTTTCGAGTCTGAAGTCTTTTTACAACTTTTAAGCAATTTCTATAGCTATTTTTCTATTGCATGTTATCGTTGTTGGGATCTGTATGCCTCCTACACTGTTGAAAGCTTAAGACAATGATTTGCTCAAAACCTTCTCAAGTACATTGATGCTTGTTAACAATATTTGGCAAAAGAAGTTGATAGTCTTCTTGCAGTATAATTATTTAATTTCATAACAATTTTACGTATTTTGTTTGTCATTTGTCTTGGGATATGAATGTGACCCTTGTGGCATTATCTCGTATTTAAAGAAACCTTTACAAATATGATAAATAACACATGTTAAACAATTGTCTGTCTTAATGTTAAGTGGATAAAAATGGTTTAATGATGTCTATTTGCTATGAAATTTGCTATTTTATGTTGGGAAAGAGCTACTTACCATTACTTATTCAAAACATAGAAATTTGATTTGATTGCTACATCATCAACTAATTACTATAACAAAATGTTTTGAAAAATCGAGCTTTTTTCCTAAAATGTTTTTGAAAGTTTTGTTCACCACTTCGACTGGACACGACTGGACAACAGTTTTCATCGGCACATTTCTTGGAATCTTCAAGCCAATTTGTACGTTCTAATGATTACAAGTTAACTCTTAAAAATAAAAAATACAGGAGAATACATAGTTAGCCATACTACAAGTAAAAAATGCAGGAAAAACTGAAAACAAAAATGAAGAACCTCTTGGCTTCTTGAATAGTTCTTCAGCAACTTCATAAGAGTTTCAGCTCCAAGGTATCACTTGTCTAGACAATATTATTAGCTTTTCCAGTTTGAACATTCTTTCCAGACTTCAAACTGATTTCCACCCAAGGTTAGATTCGTGCTCCTGCGTGTTGTATTTAAAAGTATCTATGGGTAATTCACAAGCCTTCAAGATAAAACGGTGGCATAATAAGGACTATATACAAGTGTTTATCATAAGAATCCTCCCCCTCAACCTTCCAGTTGTCCTACTGGATTTTTTCTGTTTGGAAGCTTAATCACTTAGTTCTCACTCTACTAAATGTGCAGTTCATGTAAGGGTCATCTTTCTTTGGTGCTGAGGGAGCACTATTTTATTTATTTCATTTTTGAAATTTGATGTAGCAAAATTGGATTATGAATTAACTCGTACCTGTATCTCCTAATGCTTTTAATGCGTTAGCTTGCTAAGAATGGAAGTAGTCCTTAGGATCCTGTTTTAAAATGCAAGACATGAGATAATCAACAGCATTGTTTTTCTAGATAAGAATACTGTTGAAAGACGCTGATGCAATATGTAGTGTCTGAAATGTTAGCTCATTAGGCATGAGATCCTCTGAAGCTCTGTTGTTGTACTCTTCTTCAAATTGAAAATCAATTTAAAAAAATCAGACATTATTCTAGATGCTGAGAATTTTGAAACAGTGGCTTTACATTAAAATGATGTTTGGATTGTGACACATGCAACAGATTTTAAGTTATTTTCACTGAAGTTCTTCTCTATAGATTCATCAAGAGCTTTATGGTACTGTTAGTAATTGAAACTTAACCACCACATCCCGAATCTAAGGTTTCTATTTAGTTCTGGACATCAACCTTCACACCATCAACTCAACTATCAACAAGGTAGATGTAGAGGTCATTGTAAAAGTCACACACCTTTTAAGGGTCTATTACTCAATTTTCATATTTCTCCATACTACCCAATGTAACGTCTCTAATATTCCTTGTATTTTTTGGATTGAATTTGATAAGAAATTGTACTTTTTTATTGCTTCAGAAGAAGGGAACACTCATCCCCAGTATCCAGCTAAAGCTGGTAATTTACTTCAGACAGTAATTCTCTTTGATTGCATATATAAACTCTTTCAGATTAGTAGATGAAATGAGTTATTCGGACTTTTAAAACTTGCTATTTTCATTGATATTGGTTAATTTGGTTGCAAATCTATACAAAAGTTAATGACAACACATTATTAGTGCCATGATTTTTAAGGATTGGAAAAGCTACAATATCTTGCAGAGAGGATATACTGAGTTCCTTCAACAAGAGGTTGGCCTTCCTTTTGAAATTTATTTGTAGTTTCTTGCCGTCTATCGTTTATGATAAGGAATTTAGGAGGAATACTATCTTCTTTAAAACTAATGTTAAAATTAAAACACAAAATTAAAGTTTGCATGATTAAGTAGACTGATTGGTTTTAGTTGAAATTCCGATGAAATTTTTTGATATGTAGTTAAGATTAAGATTAAGATATCAAACCTCTAAGAATCCTCTTTCATTCCATTTGATTTAGCTTCAGTGTTGAAAGCATCCCATGTACACCATCCAAACCAATCTAAATCAGCACGGTCTGTCAGTAGTTACTCTGTTGTAGAAACCACTTCACATTCAATCATGTAACTATTTTGAAGGATGATATCCATAAATAGATGCTACATACATTCACATTTTCAGCTTAAAAAAAGATATATTCAGTATTTGCTTTGGGGGGAAAAAAAAAAGCGATTACAGCAAAAAAGCAGAATTAGTTACCTTGATTATAAATCACAGCTAACTAAACCAGTAAGCTTGGGGTCGCTACATAAATCATTATTTACCACTCTAATGTTCATTGCTACGTCTATTGGAAAATCTAAAGTAACTATATCCTTAACAATTGTACCCAACAACAATGACCCAAATTCATTTTGGCCTATCCCTCCCTCTTCGAACTTACACCATTAACATCACGTAAACGGGGGTCACTTTAAGTGGGTGGATGCAAATCCATTGCCTTGACTATCTCAAATTTGAAAAACTACTCATATAAAAGAATCTAAAACAGAGCCTAAATCATACTTGGAAAATATGGACAATCCAATCTATAGAGGTACATTTTCTTTACTGAAGGGAGAGAGAGAGAGAGAGAGAGAGAGATTAATCAAACAAAATTGCATTTTATTCACTAATTTACAGCTTTTTTTCTCAAGGGTTGATATATAAACATCGCCTGCCAACACAAATATTAAGTAAACCTATAATCAAAAACAAAATCAACAAAGAACACTGGTAATTATTAAAAAATTACAGCACTCGCGTGTTTATGTAGGAGGATCCTTATAAAGATCATTGAGCTCCTTCAAGATCCGCTTTGAAGCCATTAAAGGCTCCTATGATTCACAAAAGAAAACCCAAGATCCACGTAAACACACTTGAAATCACAAAACCCACAAACATTAAAAACTCAGTATATTGAAGAAAATGACTCCAATAGTGGCCAAGAAATCAAAAAAGGCTGTCTTTAATTCAAGAAACTGGAAGAACTTAAAAGGATTTCAACAAAAATCAACAGAAAATTCATATTTGAAGTGTGGTGTATCAAACCATGAGAAGAAGAAGACAGAGAGCATCAAATAATAACAAGAAATTCAAAATATGATTCTTCCCCCATTTTGCAGTTATGAAAATCAACAGAAAAGGAAAAAATTGAAGGTATGATAATCATACTTACAGATATGTCTTAATTTGTTCAGGTAAAATTTCGAATTCCTAGAGAGAAGGAAGAAATTACGAACCGATTAGTCGTGGATTTTTGTTTCGAGAGAGAATTTTATGAATCAAAGGTTTGGTAACACA
>CAIGRO010150264.1:0-10957 GCA_903798355.1 Fraxinus baroniana | reverse complement strand
TTATCAATTATTCAAAAAATTACACGTCTAGACCTGGTGTTTAAACGTCCGGGCAGTAATGGAGCCATGATTTGAACTTGACAGCCGAAAATTATAACAGAGAAGAAATAGCAAGCATTCAAAAATTAATGATCAAATATGAAAAATGGGTAACTGAAATGGATTAAATTTACCTTTACTTTGTCCAAGGCCCGTGAACGTATAAGCATGGTGAGGAATTCAATCCTTTTTATTTCATTTCATGTTAAATCCTCCAAAAAAATAAAAATAAAAATCAAAATCCTTCATTTCATCTGGGTTTTTTCTGCTCAGTGATGATAATTGGAGGTATATAAGGCATGTTTGGGCCGGATTTTAATATGATTTTAGTCCAAGTTAAAGTCAAATAATCAATATTAACCACACATTTCAAATACTTTTATCACACTCCACTAAAAATCTAATTTTAATCCTCACCAAATACCCTCATAGGTTAAACTTGAAGCCAAAAGCATCCATTTTATTTTGGTTTGGAGGGAAAATTGAGGAATTTCTGAATGAATATAAAGGATGGAAATGGATACAAAGGATGAAAATAGATAGAAATGATGATTTGCGCACTTAAAGATATAATTAATTGTGAAAATATCAAAAAATGAAAGGTAATGACTTTTTCATAATAATAGTGAAATGTAGGGACATTATGTGTTAATTACTCTTTTAATAATTTATTTGTGACTCGTTTGCATTTTTTTAAAAAAATTGGGATAAATTGCAATTTGTTCTTTCTTTTTCTTTTATATAAATATAAATAGAATCATATATTTGACCATCACAACTTTTAATTGAGAAAATAATAAAAATGACATTTTGCACAATGAAATCTAGAAATAAATGTGAAAATATAAAAAATAAAATAAAATGAAAGGTAACGACGTTTTTCATAATAATAGTGAAAGGTAAATGTCATGTGCTAATTACTCTAAATTAATTGTTAATTTTGATTTAAATTTTTATAGTCCCTATTTAGTATTGATTAAAATCAAATCTTAATCTTAATTAAAATTAAATAATCAATATTAATTACATATTTTAATGTTCCCACAACTTTTCGACCATACATTCCATTAACTTTTATCAAAATCTAAAAATTTAATTTTAATCTCCATCAAACAATCCTTATTATTATTTATTTTTAGCTAAAAACTTTTTCCATTTGATATTTCTTTTTAACACCCGAACGGATGAAAAGCATCCACGTCATCTCCCGCCTCTCGATGTTATGCCAATGTCCATATTAACACCGAACGTAAGGCTGCAGCCTCTAATTCGTCAAGGACAATTTGGGTAATGTGAAAAGTTGGCTCATAAACCCTCTTCTCTGTTCCAATCGAATCTCAACAAATTCATTTCCTGTTGCGAAAACCTGTTTCGTGTGTGTTCTTCCCCATAACTTCACAAATGTCGTTCACGAAAGTGGTGATTGAACGAGAAACGGACTCCGAAGAAGAGAGTTCATCTGGAGAAGAAAATGATCAAGTCGATGATTACCCATCCCAAGAAGAAGAAGACGATGATGATCAAGTAGCAGAAAATGAGGCTTCCACTACGACGTCGAGGAAAACAAAGACGAAACACATCACTATTTCTCTCAAGAAAGTCTGCAAAGTAAAAATTAAATTCCTTAAAACTCCATATTCTAAAAGTACTTTTATTTTCAACATTTTTAGGTCGGGTTTGAATCCCTGTATAGTTTCGACCTGTTGACAGTACAAAAAAAAAAGAAAATTTATCGGGTTGCATTAGACTATTGAATTGCCATTATTGCGTGCAGGTATGCAAGAGATCGGGTCATGAAGCAGGATTTAAAGGGGCCACGTATATTGATTGTCCAATGAAACCCTGTTTCCTCTGCAAAATGCCTGGTAAATATCTTTTAGCACAATGCAGTTACAACTTACAATCTCAGTGCCTTGCTTTTGAATGTGGCGATGTTATGCTCTTTATCGTTCATCTTTTGTTTTCAGATAATACTATTAATAGTTCATTACTATTGTGTTTTGAGATTCATGTTGACTCCTCTATTTTTGGTATTAAAGGCCACACTACAATCAGTTGTCCTCATCGCGTGACTACGGAATTTGGCGTCATCCCAGCACCCCGCAGAGGAACTCATAATTCTCTTGAATATGTTTTTGCTCGTCAGCTTAGGCCTCGCATTTCTGGAGTAATCTCTCTCTCATGTTTTTACAACATTCCTGTATTCCTTTCCCTGAATTTGTTATAAAATATCCCATTATTTCACAGGCTTAGGGGGTGTTTGGTGTAGATTAAAATCAGATTTTAAGTGGATTGTGATAGAAGTTTTTAAAATGTGTGGTTGAAAAGATGTAGTTGATATTTGATTGTTTAACTTTGACTTAGATTAAAAGCAGATTAAAATCTGGCCCAAACATGCTCTTAGTGATTATTTCGAGTGACTTTATCATGTTTTATTTTACTTTGATCAGAAATCTGGAGAGCTGCAGAGTTACGGTGTTAGTCCCTAGGGCAGGATTAATTCAAAGGGGGTTGCAAATTTAAATATCTCTTAAGGGAAATGTCATGAATCTTGGGATGCGATAGAAATTCGTGAGGGGTAAGATGGAAAAAATTTCTCAGAACGGACAATACGTAAGTTAACGGCTTGGGCAAGACATCCATACCAAAGCAAAAAATCTGCGTTCGCACCCTCTTTTCCAAAATTCTCTTCTAATACATCTTCAACTTTAATTTGTTCTCCATAATTCTACTTCATCCATGTTATCATACTCTATTGAAAATCTGCTTACATCGTCCACCTGAATATCAATCTGCTTGTCAAAATAGGTGGGCTATCGTAACTTTCGTTGTCCAAATCTACAAATATTTCGTACTCAATAACAAGTTTAAAAATCGGTTCACAACGACGGTCTAATTCATCGCCGACACTAGGAGCCATCAGTAGTCCATCGGTTTGTTGTAAATGGAATATCACCCCTTTCACTTGCCTTGGACTCCATGTATCTATTGAACTGTCTTGGATTAACGACACCAAAATATTCGAAAACCGTGTCAACAAGTTTGTATGTCGACAAGGTTGTGCGAATATATGCTAAGAAATATTGTATACACACATAAAATGTTTAACTCTTCACTCTATCAATTGTTTAAACGAGTTTGGTATAAGCATTTGCGAGAAGGTAATTCTCTTCCTCTCATTCACTTTTATTATATAGAGACTTGGGTCGTTACAACGTCTACCCTTTAATGAGCCACCCCAAGCAATAAAAACAGAACGATCTCCCCTGGGTATATTATCTAATAGTGTAGAGTGCTGAATACGAGAGAATGTCTCTACAAGACTGGGAAGCTCTTTTGAAGACTACCTTAAAGTTTGGTGGAAGACCAATAAGGAATTTAACAACATTGATGTCTTCTCGCTGTTTTTCCGTAACCTACAAATCAAGAGAGGTTGGTGAACATTCATTTCCGAACACACAGCCAGAAGCTTCTTATATTCAATGAGGCTAGAGGAGCCGTTCTCATGCTTAAAGCATTGTTTACACATTTCATAGATTCGAGTAACATTTCTAGTTCTAGAATGTATATGTTTGAGATGCTCTCAAATTTTCTTAGCAGTAGACATATAGAGGGATGATGACGGGATATGAGGTTCAATACTGCTAATCACAAACCCAATGGTTGCGTTATCATCTTGATCCCACCGATTTTTGAGAGTAGAATCAGCCTTTGTAGAATCACTTTCTCAGGATTTGGCAAATAGCTTGTCTAAAATCAAGTGGTTAAATAAATGTGATTGAAAAGAAGAGAAAAAAATGTATTTTGAAAAAAATGAGGATCAAACAAGGTCTAGAAGTTTGTTTCCTTTTTAGCTCTATAAAGGGGTCTATTCATTGTAATTCACAATCATTTTCCTCTTGCCCTCAATTCTACTCTTCTTTGCACCCATTTGTCTTCTGGTTCCTAATTATTGATTGTTAAGTTATACGCATCCTGCATCATAAAGTACTTGTAGGATTACTTTGACTCGAAAGAGGAAAGTGACTTTTCTAACCTTGTAAATCAGTTGAGTTACGATAGGCCAGCCACTGGGTTGTCGTTCATTCTGCGTAAGTATCAGCCCTGTATATTCATCCAGCTTGGCTCTTCTGACAGTAGGTCTTGTACTGTGGGTCTTATGCTTGGGTAGGTGTTCCACTTGCCTAGATCATCTGTTTGGTTCATCCACTGGAGCAGGCCATCCTTTGTGTTGAACATCCCTTTTACAAAATTACAGTGATTCCATAGTTAACACATCTTTCGAACTACAGTAATGCCACTGGTCACCTCTTTTTCAAAATTGTAGCAATATCACTGGTCATCTACTTTTCAAAACTATAGCAATTCCACTTCATCTCCCTCCCTCTTAAAATCACAGTTATGTTATTTATCAATCTCTATGGGTGGTCATACGTTTTGAAGCACCTATTGTTGAGAATTTACTTAATCATGCACAATAGAAAGTAAAACATTTTCAATTACTCAAAGGATCCGCTTTCTGTTTAGATAGAAATTGTGATAGAAATTATACTTTTGATGAATTCTGCGAACTCTCTTGCTGATTCTCGAACTCGAATGATCATGATCTGCAATCCAATCTGTCCAATTGTCCAGTTTCCAATGGTGATCCACATAAAAAAGACCAAGCAGGCTTGACCTGTTTCTGAAGCTTAACCTGGTCCAATATTTAATTAATCAAATTAATTAAATATGGTTTGTGATTAATTAATTCGAGTTTATTAATAAGCAACTCAATTAATTAATTATCCAACACTTGTCAATTAATTAATTGGTAAATCTCATCCTTCTGGTTCTCTTTTGTGTGTGATCCATTAGGTTCCCCATCACGATATCTAACTACATGAATCATTATTTTGATCTAATCAAAATTGATAAATTAAAATACCCATTTGTGTGATCCATTAGGTTCCCAATCACGATGTCTAATGACTTGAATTATTATTTTGATCTAATCAAAAGCGATAATTTAAAACATCCATTTTAAGTTATTACTAATTAACATTCGTTGTTCCAAATTGACATCTAGCAATGTGTTAGGGCAATACATGTGATGGAAAATGTCATGTGGTGTAACAAAACCAAAACTTGTTCGTTTATTTTGAAACTATAATCTTTTCGTCAATATGATCTGATCAACTACGAGATATGAATATGTATTAATTTCAATTATCGATTATATCTTTTATACTGTGAAGTCAATGTAAGTTGAAAACTCCTTTTCGACTTATGAGTTCACCTTGTCCCATGATTTTATTATTAATTTAACTGGATAAAATGTAGATCATAATCTCTTACTATCTAAGAGTAACGAATCTTTTATTGATCATTCACAACTTTCATATGATTCTTGATATACCCGAACGATACCGTATAAGCGACATTTGGCAAAGCAACATCCAATATCACCAAAGTATGACTGCCCTCATATAAGACACTATGATGACCTCAAGTTAAATGACCAATTCTACTACCGAACATTAGAGATTAACCATCGACACTCAAATAGTTATTCATGTGGAATCTCCTAGTGGGTCTCCAGTATTTTGTTCTATAACAAAATATTCACGTGTTCATTCAAGTGTCACCACACTTAAGTTTGTGAGATCAACTACTTATTTCACAAGTAAGGAATGCCACACGTGATAGTCTATCCATAATAACGATATCCGTATCTCTTTATTACTTTGTGAGATCAACTACTTATTTCACAAGTAAGAAATGCCACACGTGATGGTCTATCCGTAATAACAATATCCGTATTCCATCATTACATACGATCATGGACGATTTAAGATTCAGTCATATGTAATTTGTATCTCACAATCACAATTCATACTTGAATCTACGAATTTTATTATTTGATTTATTAGAATATTAATTTAATTAAATAATAGATATTACCATAATTACGCATCGATTATATATATATTAAAACTGTTTATGTCCAAAGTTGATTGGACTTAGGGCATAACACTTGCATCTATTACTAGAAATTTACAAAACATCTTTCAATCTGATTGTTATTGTCAAATTCGGGTTTTTTTAAACATCTTAAATATTCTCAGACACCACTCATGGGAAGCTTTTTTTATGCTTGCATGCAGTTTAGTTTTAAGAACTATAATAGAAGTATAAAAATTACTAGCTACTTTTAGGTTTTATGCGCTTTGGTTTCTATATATTTTTTTGACGAACAATTAATTGATATAGAGAGCCACTCAATATTCTCCATGGCTAAAATTAATGTTTTTAAATTGGTTTATTCTAGTTAGATAAACTACTGTGTTTCTGATGAAAAAGATTAGGAGTTATTTGAATAAATTTAGCTCAAATACAACTTTTAAAGTTTTTGGCTGTGTGAAATATTCAGTGATATTTACTGGAACTAATCATGTTTTAAGCTCCTCTCTTAAATTTGAGTTTTTTTACTCAACTTTTGGTGAAAATATTAGTGATATGTTTTGCATGGTTCCTGAAACAGATTAAGCCCACAGTTATGATCCCAGATCAAGTAAACTGTGCAGTTATTAGATACCACAGTAGACGAGTTACTTGCTTGGAGTTCCATCCAACAAATAATAATTTTCTTTTATCTGGAGACAAGGTTTGCCTTCATTCACCATCTTCTTTAGCTGTCAGTTTTCTTCTCTGAGGATTATATCATTTTACAATCGTTGGCTTTCAATCCTGCATTGTGATAAAGAAAGGGCAGCTTGGAGTTTGGGATTTCAAAAGAGTACATGAGAAGACAGTATATGGGAACATACATGGTTGCATACTTAACAACTTGAAGTGAGTTTTTCTGCTGCGTGGTTATACGTACTAAAATAAATGTGTGCTACTTTGGTTATTCCTTTTTGTGCATGACTTGCTTTATCATGTATAGGTTTAATCCGACAAATGATGGAACAGTTTATGGTGCTTCTTCGGATGGAACTATCAGCTGCACTGATTTGGAGACTGGAATGTCAATGGGATTGATAAATCTTAATCCTAATGGGTGGCAGGTACTTCTTTATTTTACATGAAGAAAGTAACTATCTACTTTGTGGCGCAAATGTATTACCTACATTAAAAGTTCATTTCTTCATGTTTTTGAACCAGCCTGAACATCACACTGTCAGTTGTCTGTCAAGCTCCTTATATTTGCGATGCATCTCAATAAATGTATCATTACTATTAGTTCTTTTTTCCAGTAATTTTGGTCTCTTTCTCTTTATCTATTTGACTCCCCGCAAAATTTGATCAAGATGCTGATAAATTGATTTCATGTTAGATCAACTGGCTGATATTTTTATGCCATAGTACTATGCTTAAAAGCTATAATTAAATTTGTGAAAATTGAGATGGTCCTCTGTGGAATCTGTCATAACCTTCAAATCTTTAATTTTAATGAGTTTTTACTCTATGTTATGCGAATACAAAGCTTCTTTTGAATAAGCATTACCCATCTTTTCTTCCATAATATGTTTGAAGGTAAATACAATACAAGTTCATGATAAGTATCCATGGTTCTGGACAAGTGCATTTTTTTGAAGCTCAGAAACTGATTTACTTGAATTAATTTTAGATTGAAGCATTCCATTTTTGATATAATGTTGTCTATAATGACTCATTTTAGTTCTATATCTAAGTATTGAAATTTTTTTATCTGAGCTACAGTTTTTTTAGATAACTTCAGATTTTGATTGTTTTGTACTTGTAACCACTGGAAAACCTCCTCAGCACACAAAAAAGGAAAAATAGTAGTACATCTTCTCACAAAAAAGAACTAATTGTAGCTGCAGTAGAAGCAGTAAAAGAAAACACCTGAACAACCCACAAGAGTAGGGGAATGGAAAAAAGGAATTTGCTGCACGAGTTACTTTCTTATTTTCCAATTCTTTATCGTTCTTGTTTTTCTTTTGTGGGGGTGGGGGTTTTGTTTGGGTCTTACATTTAAATGTGTTTATAGATGAAAAATTATATTCTGTGAAGTGATAAATGTACATTCACTAACAAGTATGAGTTCCTTAACGGTTTTCATACAGGGCCCTAGCAGTTGGAGGATGCTCTATGGGTTGGATATAAACTCTCAGAGAGGAAATTTAGTTGCTGCAGATAATTTTGGATCTCTCTATATGTAAATATAAGCTCTATCCTTTAGTTTGTGTGAACTCATGTTTTAGGGAGTGGTTTAAAAACACTGGTGGTCAATAAACTTTTTGGCAAAATTTCATGTTGGTTATTAACTTTATTTGGTACCAAGTTGATCGCTTAGCTTTCTCGAGGGTTGCAATTATGTTACTGAACAAAAAATGTTTGTTACAATTGAGTCGCTCCATCCGTTTATGGAACTGATGGAACTGACGTAACAGTTTTCTTTGCAAATATCTAGAGGGCCACACAAGCTTTCTGTGGTCAAACTAACAAACATGATGGAGTTACCCAATTGTAACAAAGTTGAAGTTCATTATCAACTTGGAAAAAGTGAAGATCAACATAAGTTTTTTGCTAAAAAGTTTAGTGACCAGTAGTGTTTTTAACCCTTTAGGGAGCTAATGTTTTCGTTTGCTTGTTGGATAATAAGAATACAGTGGTTATTTAGCTAATTTGATATTTTGTTTCCTCAAATGTCTAATTTTGGTGATTATTGTGGAGTCTCATGGATTAATTATTATAACCAGGGAGCTAAATAGTGACATTGTAAGACACTTGTATGAGGTCTTCTTCGACTTTCCCATTTTGTTTAAATTATTTTTAAGCTTGCTGTTTAATTGCGTGGTCTGGTGTTGAATGTTTGAATTATATAGAAACCATGAATGAAGTTGTTGACAACTCGACTTTAAACATGAACAGAAAGAAATTATGAGGAAGTGCAATTTTTGCCCCTTCCTTGCACTAGAGCTTACGTTTGTTATATAATGTCTTTTGATGTGGATTTTATGCAGTCACTTTATCAATATGCATGCCAACTTATCCAACAATGTTTTGCACTAAATTGGATATGTTATTCTTTTATTAACATTTGTAGGGTGGATATGCGCTCCAACAGCACAGTGGGGGACCCCGTTTTGATTCACAAGAAAGGAAGCAAAGTTACTGGTCTACACTGCCATCCTCATCAACCAGATCTTCTGTTGAGTTGTGGAAATGATCACTTTGTAAGCTTTTTATCCTTATTAGTTTATTTTAGTGATCTGTTTTTTATGAAGTTAGTCATGTAATTATTGCTCTTCCATCATCTCTATTGATATCAAGAAAATTGTGCTGATGTAGAGATTGTTTCACTAATTTGTTTATCGCTAGAAAATGCTAGTTTTATTTGTTCCTTGTGATGCGATACACCTTTGCTGCAGGCTCGTATTTGGGATATGCGCAAGTTAGAAGCGGGATCCTCAATTTATGATCTTGCACACAATCGTGTCGTCAACTCAGCATATTTTTCTCCGCAAAGCGGCAGCAAAATACTTACTACTTCACAGGACAATCGCCTTCGTGTATGGGATTCTATCTTTGGCAATATGGATTCCCCAAGCCGAGAAATTGTGCATAGTCATGATTTTAATAGACATTTGACACCTTTCAGAGCGGAATGGGATCCTAAGGTGAACAATCCTTTATTAATAGCTTGAAAAGGTGTTATATAATATGTATAAAATGACTTGTATGTTGTATATATTCAATACGTTATGGAATATGTACTTCTATGCAGGACCCATCTGAGTGCCTCGTTGTTATTGGGCGTTATATAAGTGAAAATTATAATGGAGCAGCATTGCATCCTATTGATTTTATAGACATCAGTACAGGTCAGTTAGTTGCTGCGGTAATGGATCCAAACATCACTACAATCAGTCCTGTGAACAAGCTACATCCTCGTGATGATGTTTTGGCATCTGGTAGTTCAAGGTTTGTATGTAGGAAGCGGTCAATTTATTTTCCTCAATGATATAGTGTTTCTTTGATTCTTTGTTGTTGACATTATTTGGCACTTGTAGCACTTTTATTTTGCTTGCAAATTGAAAAACAATGTTGTATATTGGTTTCAACTAGTTGGAGTTTAAGATCTAATATGGTAGCAATATGGGTTTAACTTTATATGATTTTGGGGAGGCTACCTTATAGTTATTCTTGTGTTCTTCTAACGTCAAATACACTTGTGCAGAATTTTTCTCTTCTTCCTTCTAGTACATGGTGTCTTTTATTTTATTTTCCAATTAAAGCCTCTATTGTTCTTTCTAGCAACTTTGTTAGGACATGTTATCATCTTCTAATTTTCTCTTTTCTACTCCATTTTTACCTTGTTATTAACTTGCTCGACAAAATTACTCACCCTTTAATTTCAAAGCAGACACTATGTTGGTTCATTCTCATTGTGTGTTTTACTTTTTAGGAGACCAAAAGTTGTATTTGTGGTTTCGGGTAACCTATTTGCAAGTGATTGCAGGTTTAACTCTTACTGGGGAGGGGTTTATCACCCCTATATTTTGAGGATTGTCTAGGATTGTTGGTTTGTCTAGCATTGTTGCTGTTACTGCAATGTGATTGGATTATATTGCTTTTTCAGATCAATTTTCATATGGAGGCCCAAGGAGAAGTTTGAATCTGAACTACAAGGGGATGAAAAGAGGATTATTCTTTGTGGAAAGGGTGATAAGAAACGCAGACAGTCTGATGATGAAAGTGATGATGCAATATATAGATCCAAGGGTAAGAGTTTGAAGACCAAAAAACCTAGTTTAAAATCATCCTCACATGGCAGAAAGAGAAAATGCTAATATTGGGAATCAAAATCTTTCAGAGTTGCACTTACAAAGTCCTTGATAATTTTGTTAGGCAACTGACTTTCTTGAATGGATTGTCACTCAACTATCCTCTGTAAATTTATTAGCAG
>CAIGRO010150246.1:0-19237 GCA_903798355.1 Fraxinus baroniana | reverse complement strand
AAAAGAAAATATTATGATCGCAATCTTTGACGATCTCTAGAATCTTATTCAATATCCTTGACACTATCCAAACACATGACGGCACATGTTCCCCTTGTTTTTAAACCTGTCTTTGAGCCTGTTTGTGTGGCACAAGTGATCATTTTTCTTTTCACCTGAGCTTTTGACTGGGTTGGCTTACAGGTTGCCAATTTGTTCATCACGACCTTTTGAAGCTGGAAAAGTTGCTATCCCTAATTCTTTTGAGCCAATATGGTGAATGATTTCATTAAATATTTGAGCCTTAACCTTAAAAATTGGTGTTACAAAATACTTAGTTTGCTCATAAACATCTAGGTAAAAGTTTGTTATTCACATTTTGGACTAAGAAATAAAAATAGGGAGTCTTCTCTGTCATCCAATAGATCTCTGTCTCACGACAAACTCAGCGACAACCAATACCGGCAAAAAAATAAGTGACTACTCCATTTGATCTTATTCTTCACTGATTTCAAAATTGTTCACTGCAGCGACAAAGATATTTGCTAAGAGAGAACCTACAATTTCTGAATATTAGAACTAATTTTACATTGAAAAACCACACAAGCGTGGCAATGTTTAATGAAGTCTACCTGTTGCCAATGACTAAGGTGAACAACTCTGAACCGTACAAGTTCTATCTTCCCTTGCTTGGAAAGAGAAGTGAATCAAAAGACATTTCAGAAAACGACATTTGACGACTCGGGACATGACGTATCTCTTATCTGGGATACACGACAACATATCATCTAATGAGCTCGACTCATTTTCATTTTGGGCATGGTCTTCTTCACTTGGCGGGCACGCTCTTTAGCCTCTTTCTTGCGAAGAGCTTCAGCACTTAGCTTTGCCTCGGCCTCTTCCAACTTCTTTCTCTGCTCGGCCTTCTTTTTCTGCAAGGCTTCGTGCCTGGTGTTCTGAAGTTCCTTTTGAATCTCTTGAGCAAACTTTATTCTGGCTGTTTCAGTTTTAGATCGAGCCTGAGGTGCACAAGTCAAATTTTAGAAAATCATGAATGATATAAAAATACTGAAATGGTCTGGGTACATAGTTGCACTCACATGTGAGCTGAGCTTGTAACGGCCAATTAGGTCAATGTAATAGGGGACAAGAGCAACCAATCGAGTCACGTCAGCCATGTGATTAGCATCGGGGAGAGCAAACTTGAACACCAGCATCTTCTTGTTTAAGCCCATGTGTTTATCGGAAAAATGCATAGAGATGAAACCCTTTCCAAATTTCTCAAATGCCTTGTGCCAAAGACCTGCATGGATTTTGAAGTAAAAATTATATTGCATGATAGACGGGCAAAAAGAACAAACAGTACCATACCATTGATTCCTTTATATCAGAAGGCAAGAGGACATTAAATCAAACTCAAAGGAAGGTAGTGAAAATGATGCCACACATCTGAAGTGGTTGATTGCAAAAAGGAGAACACAATTATGCAATTAGGTGATGCATTTGTTAAAAAATAGCAACCATTTCCACATGCACATTGAGTAAAACAGCCATTTCATGATTCAGTCAAGATTACAACTCTATCAGCAAACTATCTCACATTGAGTAAAAGTGGCAAGGTATGGCTGCCTGAACTCATACAATTTGACCAGATTCCCATAGGTAGGTCCGTAGGTGCAATTGTTTCTGTGTCAGGGGTGAAGCTACGGGTTAATATTATTTACTTCATTTTGCATCCTTTTAGACAGAGATGTTGAAGTCACTTCTCTGATAGGCCCCAAGGAGGTTACTTAACCATCTATTAGTAGTTAAGGGGGAAAGTAGTATGGGTATTTCCAAAAACTTTCATTTCATTCATGGGAAAATTTGGAAAAAGTAGGGAGGGAGATAGGCCTCTCGAATGCCTATAAATATTGTAATTCCATTTCATTCCGTTCATGTATTCGTACAATCAGAATATACCAAATTATACATACTGCTCCAATTATCAATTTACTGTTCAGAGATTTTGTTGCTGGTTCCGCAATTTGCTCCCTAGAACATCATCAAAATTTGGGATTTCATCACTCTCAATTTCTTTAAGATGCCTCCGAATGTTACTAAACAAAGCCTTGTACCACACATACGTGATTGATATATGGATCCCAGTTTGGATCCATGTAATTCTAGGTCAATTACCTCAATATTCAGATGCAAACATCAATGTACAAACCAATGTACACAAATCAATACAATTTTAGGACAATCTTCTTTTCGAACACAGTTTTATAGGCCTTGCTCGAAAAGGATTGCCTTAATAATTTGAGCTACTTTCTTCCAAGTCCATGTCACCTATAACCAATGTACAAGTCATATCTTTACCAATTGGTGCCTACAATCTTGATTCTCTGTAGTCCATTGAAATCTTGGACAACCATTAATCTTTAATAATCCCAAAATTCTATGATAGAGACGTGAATCCAACCCCAAAAGGAAAAAAGAGAAGGAAGAAATAAGAAATTTAGAATATTACAGTTTTGAGACCGCCAGGTGACTTGGGTTTCTTTTCCAAAAACAGATCATTTTCAAGCCTTCAACTTCCCTTACTCTTAATAGTATACATGTACTTCCTACAAACTCCATTAACCCCAAAGCGATACAGATTCCTCTGCTTAAATGCAACATCAAAGCACTATACCTCAAGTCTATTGGTATGGATGCAACTCTTACTTCGTCAAATAAACAACTCAAAAATATAAAATACACCCGTGTACACACCTGGATAAACGTCTTGTAGTGTTCTCCTTTATTAGTTAATCGTTCATTATTCCAAAATCCCTCTGCTCTAATGTACTGTAGTTTCATATCCATCTAGTTTCATATCCAGCTAGTTTAAAGGCACATCAACACATATAACAAGGAAAATACCTAAAGCAAGAAACCAAAATCAACATCCAAGTATTCGAAAGCACAAAGGATATGAATACACAAATTGTAGTTATCAAAACTGGATCAATGCATACCTGATCAAGCACACCGTCAGTGATCAAATCCCCGGAAACCTCCTTAGATTCTGAGACCACCTGCAACTCCTCGGCCACCCACTTTCTCCCACTCGGAGGTGCCACTAAAGCTGCAAATCGCTGCAAGTCACCAGCCTCCTTCTGCATTATTTTCGCCAATTTCTTCCTAGCTAATGCGAAAACCACCTGATCCATAGCATCATCGTTCATGTACACCTCAAAAGTTATCTCATCCTTACACGGCACCACCATGTTGTACAACCTCGAAATCAAATCATGTCTGCTCTTCAGCTCCATACTTGCAAGCAATCCCGAGCAAAACCTCCTCCCGCTTGCATAAAACTTAAAAACATTCTGCCCCTCCTTCAACAACAGTGGAGAGTCCTCAGTCTCACCCACGCCTAACAAGCTAAAGTTCTTGTCCAAAATAGAATCCTTGGTAGCAAATTTGCTCGCCCACGCCAACGCCAAATTCTCGTTCTCTTTCTTACCTGTAAAGTAATTGATTGTAAACATAATCAAGAACGAAACACATACAATCTCCACGGAATACGAAGTCAGCTTCCTTGGAACCACAACTTCCGGTTCTTCCGATCTCGGCAAACTCCGATCAGATTCCGATCCAGTGGCAGATTCTGTAATTACGGGAGTTTCAGGGGTTAAATGTCGAGGAACACCCTCGAATTCATCTTCATCCCAGTAATCAAAAGACGTAGAAGCAGACATCGTATTCGGATTCGGATCCGATGACGGGGAGTTAATTATGAAATCCGAATCGGAATCAGGAGGACCGTGGTGTGACTCGGAGGTGGGTTGGGAAAGAGAAATGGGGGGTGGTGGGTTTGAGCGAAGAGGGGGATCAACGGCATCGTTGGGTTCATCGAGGACGAAATCTTCGTCTTCATCGGCGTCGAAGCCTTCAAAGTGGGATTGGGCGGTTGTGGGGGAGGCGGAGAGGCGGTGAACAAGTAGGGAGAAGAGAGAGAGAAGGGCAATTATGTATAGAAGCGTGTCGCCCCTTGGGAGGAAGAGAGAGAGTGGGGAGATGAGGAGAGATGATGATGATGATGAAGAAGAAGATCGTTTCGCCATTGTTGAATTCTTGATTGATTGATTTGTGTGAGTGACGACTCCAAAGTGAAGAAAAAGCAACTTTTCCTAAAGGTCACCCAACTTTCTATTTCCTTCAATTTGACCACATGACCTACATTTTTATTTCAATATGATCGCACTATTTATTATTCTCTTTCAATATAATCATAGTTAACCTATTTAGAGCATGTTTGGAAGAGATTGAAATCGGATTAAAATTGAAAAATTAATCGCTATTGTTGACTTTTATTAGACGGGTGAGATCCAATAACGACCATATTTTCAATTTTAATTGTTACCAAACATGCTCTTATTACACAAACATTACTTGTCTCAATTAGACTTCGAGTCGTCACATAGCCACAACCCAAAAAATCGATTATACTGGTGTTGGAATTGATTCTGTCATCAAGAAATGAAAGTTATTCAATAGAGGACGTGAATGCTATTGCACACTATATGGATGTCTTCTATTTACATAAGAACTCGAGTTAATATGATAGAATTTGTAAGTGTACCTCTTGTTTCTTCATGCTTAGAAATAACAAATAATGTAGCCATGTGCATAACTATTGTTTGTTGTCCAGTCGATTTGTACTTGGTCTATTGTATTTTCGTCGAAAATAAAGCCATTGTTTGATTTGACTGAAAATATTTTTTTTAGTATATTTTGATAAAAAAAAATGATGAATGTGAGGATTAAAAAAATTGATAAAAAGTTGTGAATCTCATAAAGCTCATATTTGTGGCCCGATTTTTAAAATTCATTTTTCCTTAAACTCATTAATCACACATTTCATGGGATTTAATAATTTTTATCAACTTTTCAACCACCATTTCACCAACATTTATTAAAATATTCCTAAAGTCTATTTTTTATTTAAAATTTCAAACCAACAAGAATGGAAATATGTAATTCAAAATGATTTTTTAAATAAAAATGAGGGTTAAAAACTGGAAATAAAATAAAATTGAATGGGACCCAGGTACTATAGCTGTGACTGTGGGGGCCCAGCTGCAAATTTCTCCAAGAAAAAACAATTTTATCCAAACGGCAAACGCATCTCCTAAGAAAACTTCGTTGAAAAGTAAATTCTTATAAGATTTGTTGTTTTCTCCTCTCAATCAACCCCCAGTCTTCCCCAATCCTCTCTCCCTCTTTACGATCTAAGATTTCAAAGAGTAAAGACAAAACCCAACATTGTTCCCAGCTGTGTCTTCATCACTTCCAGCCGACTATTTCCTCAAATTAACCCCAATTACACTTTATTCGCTTCCATCGCCGACAATTATAGATCTTTCATACAAGAATATCAAATTTCTTTTTTAACTTTAAGATCCTCGAGACCCAGTAGATGTTATTGGGATCGAAGTTAAAACTGGCCTAAGACGAAGAAGGAACCTATTTGCTTGACCCTAATTGTGTGCAATGAGATTGTGATAGTTGGGATTCTTTTGTTTTTTGGTTTTTTGGTTGTGTACTGTAAAGATGGCGGCATCGGAGGTGGTTGATGCGGCATCGGGTTCGTATAAGGGGATGTCTTCTGACAATATAAAAGGATTAGTGATGGCTTTGTCTTCCAGTGCCTTTATTGGCGCCAGCTTCATTGTTAAGAAAAAGGGCTTAAAGAAAGCAGGGGCTTCTGGCGTTAGGGCTGGTAATTTGTGCTTTCATGCTTCAATTTTAGCTATATTATATGTGCATTTTGACTTCAATTTTGGAAATATTGACTGTTGAAGATGTGCATTTTCTATATTTACTGTATCTGGAAATGCTCAATTGGAGTTTGTTTTCTGCAAACGAAGTAGTTGTATTGATGTGGAAGAAAAGGCACCGGGGCAATTGTGATGTGGTTGCAATAAACTGTTGAGATCTCGAGTCATTTCTTGGAGATTACGTTCAAATATGGGAAAGAAATGTAAACTCGATGGGAAGATCAATCGGGTAGGATATTGCATTAGGGAAATGCTAGGAAAAAGTTTTCACCCTAAGGGCATTTTAGCGCTAATTCATTACTTGAGGTAATTGCCTAAGTTATGGTCCTTGAAGCAGTAGTACTCTCTTTCTCAAGTAAACCTTGATTTCCTCCATAGAACTTTAGACGGGGATCATTTCCCTGCTCGTTATTTTCTTTTCTCCTTACACTTTGAGGATATGCCGATCAATTGAAATAATATTCATAACCACCACGCTCAAGCAGATAATTGAATACTAATGTAGCTTCTTGTGGATTTGACAATCACAATTCTTGTGAAGTAAACAAGTAGGATTTTATCTGATAGGTTAATTATAGATTTTTTTATTACGTTAGTCGTGTTTATAATCCCAGGTAAGTTTATATATACCAACTATCAAGGAAATCTCCCCAAAAAAAAAATTACCACTTACGTGGAAATCGGATAGTTGTTGCTTCGAATGCTTCGGGCAAAATTTCTCCATTAACAAAGCAATCTATCACTGCCATTTTAATTGATGAGAAGTTACTAAATAATCTCTTTCACCATGGACTTTTGGATGTACAATTGAAGTTGAAACACATACCTTAGACATTGTAAGGAATTCTAATGCCCAGCTTAGAATGATAAATTTGTATTAGCAGCTCTATAATATAACATCTTTGGCGTGACATGTAAGTGAACTTTTAAGGATGAGAGAGAACGTGTTCGAATTGTGAGAGCATACTTTTCTCTCTTGTGCTTATAAGTTTGTTTTAAGACATGCTTATTTTATTTTATTTTTGTTGACTCACATCTTGTTTGTGATTATGCTCTCGTGATCCTGTTGTGGGATAGCTTCTTGATTAGATTTTATTTTGGTTATTTTGCTTTCTCAGGATTTATTTTCTCAATTTAGCCATTAACTTTTATTGTGTTTTTGTTTATACAGGAGTTGGAGGGTATTCATATCTATACGAGCCACTGTGGTGGGTGGGTATGATAACGAGTGAGTTACTTTTTCTATTTGTTTTAATATATGAGAAGAATTTGATGAAAACACCAATATGTCACCCGCTTGAACACGTGTTAAACTAGAAAAGAAAAGAAACTATTATCCATAGAGCTAATCAAAGATGACTTCTTTTTGTGGTTTCTCATTCTTTACTTAGTGGAACCAAAAGGAAAACTGAGCATGTTTTCCCTGTTTGATCTTAATCTACGGATAATGTATTAATGCTGCACCTATTTATCCATCATGAGTTCTGTATAAATGTCATATATACTATACACTAATTCGTTCCCCAACTCATACTGCAACTTGAATCTATTGTTCACTAATTCATTCCGCATCTCATACATATGATTAAGTTTCATTGTTTTCTCATCATGCTGGTGTTTAGTCCTTCTCATCTTCCATTTTCAGTTCACAATTTTTTCTCTCTTTCGTTCTTCTTTCTTTAATATATTACGTTTAGAATTATGTCATAAAGTTTTTAGTTCTCTCCTTATATCGCGATACAAGTTTCTTTTGGTGTAATTTTACTGGAACTGAGAACTCTCTTCGTCATCTGCTATTGCAACAGTGATTGTTGGAGAAATTGCGAATTTTGCTGCTTATGCATTTGCACCAGCCATTTTGGTCACCCCTCTTGGTGCACTCAGCATCATTATCAGGCATGATATTATGTGGGATATCTTAACTATATATGATACCTTGTTTGGTACTGATCAATGTGAGTTTGTTGCAGTGCTGTACTTGCACACATTATTCTACGGGAGAAGCTACACATTTTTGGTGTTCTTGGTTGTGCTTTATGTGTTGTCGGTTCCACCACTATTGTTCTTCATGCTCCACAAGAGCGTGAAATTGAATCTGTGAAAGAAGTGTGGGACCTTGCTACTGAGCCAGGTGACTTGGCCTTGCATATCTTATTTGGTAACTGCTTCTTGTTTTCACATTTTATCTACTGAGCTTAACAACTGCATCTTTCCTGCAGCTTTTCTCTTTTATGCAACTCTGGTTATAGCAATTGTCCTCGTTCTGATATTTCACTATATTCCACTTTATGGCCAAACTCATATAATGTTTTACATTGGCGTTTGCTCACTAGTTGGTTCATTATCGGTAGGTTGAGTTATTATTTATAAGATTTCTTCTTGGTTCAATCTCACCTCCCCACCACACACAAAAAATAAAAAAGCAACTGGTTGTGGTTCTCTATGATTATTAAAAGTCATTGGAAATTCCCTGGCAGGTAATGAGTGTCAAAGCACTTGGAATTGCATTGAAGCTGACATTATCAGGAACGAATCAGCTAATATATCCGCAGACGTGGGTCTTTGTTTTGGTTGTCATTTCTTGCGTGCTTACCCAAATGAATTATTTGAATAAGGTGAAGAATAATTTTCTTTGTTAAAAATTTCTTTCTTTACTTGTTGATGCGTAACGAACTTTTAACTTGCAACTTTTATGTTTTAGGGAAAGTATAAATCTGGCTAACATTATATGAAAATAACTTAGGTGTGTAAGCTAAGTGGCAGTTCTGGCCATTAGTATACATTATGCAAAAATTCTAGTTCCTTATTTTCCAACTAGTTGTGTCAAACATCTTATCATCAAAACCAACCTTTCTTTTATAAAATCTAATGACATAGGATGTCTAACTTGAGGATCAAACTGAGCATAGCTTCAATCTGACATGGCAATGAGTTTGCTATGTTAGAATTAGATTGGGGGAGAGATAATCCATACACACTTGACAATTTTATCCATTTCCCTCTTTTTCTTAACTTTGGTGTATATCTATATATACTGGCTGCTTTATTTCATATAGATTGTTTGCATAAATTTTGATTAGTATTGATGTAGCATTATATTAATTTGGATGGTTTATTTTCATGTCATTTTCTATTCTTATATTTGGTGAATTTTGAATGCAGGCTCTTGACACATTCAACACAGCTGTAGTTTCACCCATTTACTATGTTATGTTCACTTCCTTAACGATATTGGCAAGTGTGATAATGTTCAAGGTAATTATTCTGCTTATCTTTTCGACCTTTTACTTGGAAGGTTTCCATGAGTAAAGAATTTGGAAAACAAAGTATGCTCAACTTTCGCAAGATTGCTTGGGCTCTAAATCATTTGTTGTCAATGATTAAAAAAAAAACCAAACCTAGATATCGGAGAACCGCCATCCCTTATCTTCAGGTACTTATTTGCGTGCATGTGTTTGATGATGGGAGAACGGTTAAATTCAAAAAACATTGGTCCATAACATCACAATTGCATTGTTGTCTGCAACTTATTTGAAGAAAGAATTTGAAAGTCCCTCTCTCTTGTGATTCTTGGTATAAAGCGCTAGCTTTTACATTTTTCTTTTTTAAACTCAATGCTATTTCAGTGCAATTTACTTGGATGTTGGTTATTTAGGTTTGCTTATTACTTTCATCTTGTGTAATTTAAAAAATAGTCCAGTTGCTAGCTATATCTGGAGGTAATATTTCCTTCTTATGGAGGCGAAGAAAAGGGCTGAAATTTCGAAGGTCTTAATTAAGATTGACAATGTTCTTTTGTTTGTATGGACAGGACTGGGACAGGCAGAATCCAACCCAGATTGTTACAGAAATGTGTGGATTTGTGACCATTCTTTCGGGAACTTTTCTTCTTCACAAGACAAAAGACATGGTTGATGGTAAGTGGTGAACTCTCTTTCTTCTGAGCATAAGGTTGATTTTGCCCTGTCCCATGACACGCCTTGGTGAATATTTTGATTTGCTTGGGAGCATGTTTGGCTTTGCTTAAATGCTACAAAAGTTGCTTGTTTTAGCCAATTTTGACGAAAGGCAAAAAAGCTGCTTCTTAGTAGATAGAAGCAAAGCCAAACATGCTCCGAGTCCATGGAAACCCACAAAATTCTAAAGTAAACATTTTAACGTTAACCGAGCATGCTCTAGTTCATGGTTTGTTCTAAATAATGAATTGACCTTTTCTAATGACAATTGTAATTTCAGGTCCAAAGCATGCTGATGAGGAAAATGGTTTTGGTGATGAGGGTATCCCTCTAAGGCGGCAAGAAACCTTAAGAACGAATTAGTGTATTCTTTTTTGACTATTTTTTGTGTAGTTGACATCCCAAACACACGTGTGATACTGTGTAATTTTATCACATACCCAATCAATAGCCAACAGGCCTTCTACATCAATGGAAGGAGAGAATTGAGTTTTTTTTTTCCCCCCCTACCCTTGCCCCCGATTCTATTAACTGTTATTCTCAAACCCCTAGCCACACCCCCACCCAAAATTATAAAAAAATAATAATAATAATAACATTTCCAGGTTGAGAAAAAAAATAAGTCAAGGGTAGGGAAATAATAAAGTTGAGAAAGAGTTGTTGAACTCTTAACTCTCTTATAGGGATGAACATGGTCCGATCCAGTTTATGTTCGACTCGGTTCATGATTAAAAATTCATTTTAATTCTTGAACAAGACCTACAATTTTGAACTGGCTCGACCATTTTGAGAAATCCATTGTGAAAATCTCAACCCGATTAGTTAATTCTTCTTCCCTAATGAAAAGAGGACATGGTTTGCTTTAAAAAGGGTACTTCTTTCTCTGTGGCTGGTGCATTACACAAACCTCAATATTTAAAAAATAAAGGTTTGGATGATTTTCGATTTTTCGATTTCGGGTACTAGTACTGAATCGGAACCGTTTTGTTCTTGGTTCTAATGCTCAGAATCGTTTGGTTTTGATTTGGTACTTTTATTCGTACCTACTTTAAATTTTGGTTTGAACGATTCCTTCTTCTAAATTTTTGTTTTTAAAATTACTGGGTTTTTGGCAACAAAAACTTATTTCTCTTGTTTGAAAATACATTTTTTTCCCTTCTAATTTCACATTTCAGTTTTGGCTAAACTTAAATTGAATTAAATTCCCCAAAAAAAAAAAAATACAAAAGAACAAGTTGGATTAGTCGAAACCACTATAATAGCATGTTTGTAGACCGGTCTGATCCTCAAAGTTGAAAGACTTTTCTAGCCCAAACCATATTTGACGACCCTCCTTACTTCCCCTAGACCCTAGTTTTTTCAATTATAATTACTTATTAATTATATTCTTATTTTATTTTTTGTGACGGAATGCAGTGGTCATATGCACGAATCTTAGGAACACAACCACCTTTGTTTTGTAATAATTATAAGTAATTGGTTCTTAAAATTTTGGAAAGAATTTCTCTTTAATTTTCATAATCTACAAAAAAGATTATCACTATGTACACACAAGTTATGATATAAAAACGAATATTAATAATAAGAATTTTTTTTAATATTAATTAAACTCTATAAAAAATGTTGCAACGTGGTAATTTCATGAATTTCTTTACTTGTATAGAAACAATTTTGCCAAAATTAATAAAGAAGCTGCCACAACAACATCTAATTGGTTTATCTGTTTTTTTTTTATCATTGTCCAATCAAAAACTGTCAAATCTCTTCTATATGAATCCTAGCAACATATTTTTGTACAAATAGCATATCTCTAATCCCATCATCCAATGTAGGCTGATCCATCCACTGCAATGAACACAAGTGTAACTAGTGAAGGATGGAGAGCAACAGTTGAGAGTTGAGAATATAACATAGATATGATACAACTTCAAATGGATCTCATATTGTAACTCTCGCCCTCAAGTTGATGCATAGATAGTATGCTTGCCCAACTTGGATAATGCTTTAAACTAAAGTGATAGAGAAAGAAATGGACCCAGCTTCAAAAGACAATATATAGTGATTGGTTGTCATTACTGACTAGGATTAATTATTTCATCACTAGTAGATATTAGCCTATTAGGCAACTGATAGACCCCAAATTACAGAATTGAAGAACGAACTGGTTTTTGGGCAGAAACCCAACAAATTGTGGAATTGTAAGCAATACTAATTACACATTTATCTTAATCAAATCTTGGTTACATGGACTCCATCTCTGACTGCATGGACTCTTCTTTCCTTACTTGAACTTGTAGTTTTACGCCTTGTTCTTACCTTTTTGCCCTCCTGGCATAAGTGAACCACACCGGTGGCCTATCAGAGACTCATGAAATGTTTCCTAAAGTTTATTTATTTTTTTGTTGACGCACGACTCGTACTCGCTACCCGTGAGTGTGCACTGGGTAAACTTCGCTTCATGTGCAGTAGCCCTCAAACCACACACAAAAGATAAACCGCACTAGACAAGCCCGATGCGACGGACTCGACCGAGGAAGTATTGGCAGGGGATTCAAACTCGTGACCTTCGATCTCCGCGTTCACCTGCTCCACCAACTCGGTCAATCCCAAAGGGGTAATAAAGAAAAAAAAAAGTTGGTTTTGACAAGCCTGTGTGATGCCAAAGCCGAATTCGTTCCATCTAGTATTTTAATTGGATCATCTTTAAAAGTGCGACTTCTAGTCAAACTGGTTTCAGGATGACTTGATAGTGGCACTTATTCCATTGATATAGTCAATAAGTGTTGCACCTTACATGTTTCCTACTTCCTTTTGTTAATACCTTGGCTACAAATTTGTAAAAGAATGATGTAAACACACATGTAATGGGTCTTGCACTTCATAAAAATTTTAGTTTCAGTGTATGTCGCACACATGAAGGTTTTCCCTGAGTCCTTGACTAGAGCTGTAAATAAGACTGGGAAAATGTGGTGGTTACTCTCCTCTTGACCAAGATCATGTGCTAAGCTTTGGATTTGCCACCGAAAGGAGAAGATGGAGATTCTTAATGAATTACCGTTGTTTCTCGGTCTACTCCTTTTTCAATTAAGGGATTCCATAATTTATATTCGATCCACCGCATGTAACATCATTAACTTTATGGTTTAATCTAGGTATAATGATATTGCAAAGTTCGGCTTTTTTGCATTTGAGAAGGGGTACTCAGGGACGAAATCATCAACGTACCAGCTGAAAAGAATACAACTGAGAGGGATGACAAGGCAACTGATTTTGATTTTGAGGGGTATGTCTCCAATTGATAGTGTTTGGTGTTATTGTTTTGAGTGAGTAGTGATGTTGAAGCTTTGTTTCTTAATATGTTGAATGCTCTATGGACACGATATATGTTCATTGAAACTTCTCTCATTTTCTAGGTACCAATGGAATTTTTCTGGTCTGAGATTGGATAAGAGGCTGGACTTCTTTGAGTCCAACTGGGCATTTTTTGCTGGTTTTGGTAAGAATTCTTTTGTACATAGTGAAGAACAAAGCAGCCAGTCTTGTGAATTTCTTTATTGAATTATACTACGTGTACAATTTAGTTTGACAATATTGATGCCCTCATGGCACATCTCGAAGTGGTAAGAGGGAAAGGTGGAAAAGCTCCAGCTTTGCTTGAGGTTGTCGTGTCAAGGGTTCGAATTTTGAAATATGGATTTGATCCTTGAGTAAGTTCAAGTGTGCAAGCAGTCTTCCACCCTATACCCTGGAGGCATAACCTGCGATTTACCTCATTCACCAAGATCCAGGGCAGGGCAGGTGGAGGCCCACAAGGTTAGAGTTCAACCTTTAGTTTAACAATATTGTTTGACAACTCACATTTAATATCACATTCAATTATTTCAAAAACTGTTTTTTAAATCAATTATTTAATATCACATTTACAACCATTATTGTCAAGAATAATTGTACAAATAGCATAATATTGAAAAAGGAAACACAAATTTAAAACTTCTCCTAATTTATTGAGTTTGTAGTTCGAAGCTATCACATCGTACACTATAGGACTGTTTGGCTAGGGTTTATACTTCTTATAGAAGAGTTTTACACTATAGCTATCACATTTTTTCAATAAGATGGTTTTACACGAAAATTCAAAATTTTATCTTACTTTTTAATCGAATATTTTTCAAAAATTATTATTATAAAATTAATTCTCCCAAAAGAAGAAGCTCAGGCTCAAAATAATCAATAAATCATATGCAAATGAATAAGCTATAAAGGGAAAAGAAAAGAAAATTAAAGTACCTAAAAAAAAGGGGGGACGGGGGGAATAAGAGAGAAGTGAACCGCTCTCAACTACTAAACCGGACAGATTATTTCTCCTTCCTCAACGGCTCTGTAATATGACAAAAATGGAAGATTAAATACACCGTACTTTCTTCGGAAGAACTTCCCAATTATCTTACAAGTTCTTTGATTTTCGAGTCATCTAAACCCTAAACCTAATCCTAAACTAATTATCAAAATAAATTTCTACGATTCATGACAGTATCTGAATAAAGAGAGCAATGGATACTCACGTCAGTCATAATCTATTCGACAGACGCCCAATAACCAAGTCGACAGCCCCTGCTGTTAAATGGGTTAAAGAATGGTATAGAAAAAAAATTCCCAAAATTTTTCTGCTTCTTCTTCTTCTTCTGTGCCTTTTTCTGCATAAACTGTCTCTTGATATCTGAATCTCTGATATATGGTTTTTGATAATATTTATCTACTGATGCGCATAGGATTGGTTAATTGGTATTTAGGCCTTCTGAATTCATTGTTGATTTTGCTTCGGTTTATAATGTGCTATTGATATTTTTGGTTTAATTTCTGAAAGATGAATCTAAAACCGAAAACAAAATTGTCTCATTGCTGACTTCGTTCATTTTTTTGGTCTTGCTGACTGACAAGAAAAGAATTATGTCCCATAAATTTGACTAGCTTTTAACGATGCAGTCAAGAATTTACCTTTTCATAGTGACTCTCCCCCATAAAATTTAAAATCAAGAAGTTGCAAAAGAGAAAAAACAAGAAATAAATATGATTGCCATATGTAATATTCCAAATTGCCCTGGTACCATGCCTTTAAACCATTCATATATGCTATTTGCTTGGGGTTTAGCATTCCTGGTGATTGGTGTCAAATGAGCCAATTTATAGTTTAATTTATATCAGCTGGATACTCTTGTATTCGATATGTTATGATTACTATAATTACCTTGACATTCAATGAACAGTTGACCACAAATTGATGTTGAATATACTTGGAGGTGGAAGCCATATTATTGAAAAAACAACCATGAATGCAAATTTGTCACGTTGAAGGGCTTAACTAATGTTTCGTGAAGACAATCGTATTAGAACTGATAAATAAATGGACTAGAAAAGGTGGTTTGTGAACCAACATATGTGATCAGCTGTCTATGTGCAGTGTGGTACAAAATTAGTTTTGTGGGTGGATTTAAGTGACCTGTGTTGTAGTGTTTCTTGATTGCTCTTCCTAATTTGAAGCCTGAATACTCTATAAGAAATAATAAAAACACCCAAGCTTTTTTGACCGAGTATTTATTTTCATTTCTGCAACATCTCCTTAAGCTTCTTTGGAACTTTCTTTGTATATGCAATGTTATAGCTGCAGCTTTTTCTCTTAACAAACTTATATATGTTTTATCAACCTGTTCATTAACCTGCTTTGTTTTGTTCTAGGATGCCACAAGATGTTGTATCAACTGGTGGAAGGTGCTTACTTTTGAAATGGGTCAATGGTTAGTTACTTAGTTATATAAAGCTTTCCGCCAGGATAATTTAAAGTGGATAATAATGCGATTGATCAATAAATCGGAGCATTTGTGTTAGACGAGGATGTATTTTGCATAGTGGTATATGCTGTTCTGGACAATTACCTACTTTGGCGACTGATCAACTTTAACTGGGGTAATTGATTCATTGAAAATATTGATTTTCATTGCTTGCATTAGTAATAGTCTTATCCACAAGAGGAAGCCTTTCCTTTGAATGCATCCAAAAGAGGAAACTTGATGGTCCATACCATAAAGATGTTTTATTTCCTTATATTTTCAAAATATGGACTTGTTATGGCAGTGATAGGTTTGATTCTTCAGTTCTAACAGAGATTTGCTTGTTTTGCTTTGAGCATCTCATTGTGCTCACCGTGCTTTTTTTCTTTTTTTCTTTCCCTTTTCAACTGTTTTGTCATTTTATGTGGAAATTTGCGCTTCATACAAGCTGGTGGTAAATTTGACCTAAAAGATCTTTTTTCCTATTTGCAAGAGGCCACATTGAAGGCTATGAAAGAAAAGTCAAAAGAACCAGAAGTGGTACATGAGCCTGAACCAACAACAGAAGTTCTTTTCCTTTGTAGTTACGAAGGCTGTGGAAAGACTTTTATTGATGTTGGAGCTTTGAGGAAGCATTCTCACATCCATGGAGAGAGGCAGTATGTATGCCATTATGATAATTGTGGAAAGGTACGTTAAATGTTGAGGGTGTATTCTCCTTTTAGCTTTGAGATGAAAGCCTTAATCACATAAGCTAGGTAAACTTCACCATTTATCAGTGACTCTACCATAGAGCATAAAAGCATATGAACCCATAGAGCAGCAAACTGCAGTTCAATAAAACAGGAGCAAATTATAGGGTGATATGTACATTATCCATAAAAATTGGTATAATAACAGTGAAAAGCTCTGTAATACCGTATATCCCTTAGAGAATAGTACCATTTAAGTTATTGAACGGCACAAGTTAACCAAAACCCACCACATCAATAGGTGGAGATCACTGGACATCAGATAATAAGGACAGATAGTTTAATCATATAGTTCTTTTCATGAAAAAAGAATCATGAAGCACTTCTAATCTGATCGTAACCATGAGGTCTTAAGAAGTAATACATTTTTTTACATTGGCTGACAACAAACAAAGGGAACAGAACCTGACAGATCCAAAGGAATTATTATCATTTCCTGGTGCGATTCACATAACAAGAAAATGTCTGATTGATGTTTTCTTTGTTTTTCTTCTTTTTCTTTGATTTATTTTGTTTAATCTAATGGGAAATTTCATTGAGATTTTAATTGTTTATCAGTTAAATCATATACTATAGCATACAGATGCAGTCTATGAAAAACCTACCCAAAATTGTTAGTTATATTTATCCTGGATATTCCATTACATGTTTGGGAAAAAAAATTGCATCGTGTTGGTTTCATGTGGATAAGTAGCCTTTTGGCTGGAAGTTTTAATTGAAGCATTCCTATGAACTTTCAGATTAGGAAAATACCACTTATTCTTGAGCAAGTCTCGTAATAGAAATAAATGAAGAGAATTAGATTAATGTGCTTTTCTTTATCCTTTTATGATTTCTTCTTTCGTTAGTTTTTCAAGCAATGTAAATTGAAATCTGTACTTATTTTACAGAAATTTTTGGATAGTTCAAAATTAAAGAGGCATTTTTTAATTCATACTGGGGAGAGACACTTTGCGTGCCCACACGAAGGCTGTGGTAAGGTGAGTAAACTGGTCAGCTTGGAATAGTTCATTTTGATCCCTTCTCCTCTTTTTCTACGTTGACTGTTTATTTCTCCAAGATTTTTAACTTATCACTGTTTGGGATTTTCACGGCGTGTTGCAATTTATTCATCTTCGTGTAAATTTGATTCTTTTATTTTCAATTAGTTATATTGCATCTTCATTACCAGTTTAAGTCCAATATATTCCTGGAGAATTGAAAAAAGTACTGTGGAGTAACTGGAGTTTTGAAGATTCAATAGAGATGGATTTTTATTACACATTTCCTTGCTTCCTTCTTCCTCAATTCTGATTCTGTAGTTTTTATGTTGTGCAGGCATTCTCTCTAGATTTCAATCTAAGGTCACATATGAAAACACACTCACAGGAGAATTATCATAATTGCCCGTATCCTGAATGCGGAAAACGTTATACACACGAGTACAAGTTGAAGAATCACATTGCATCTCATCATGAGAAGGTTAGTACTTCCACATTTCCCCCCTGTTAGCTAGTTTTGTCTTCTTGTGATTTACCTGCATTTGACCTCGTATTATTTTATTGTTCTTGTTCTTCATGTTTCTTGGGAATGCCAATCTATGCTTCCTTAAAACTAGGATCTCTTTGGTTGATTAATTTGGAAAAAAATTGTTTTTATAGGTTTTATATTTGTTCGTGCATATCCACTTTATTAGTTTTCTCTTAATTGCTGGATATGGTAACTAAATTTCAATTCTGGCAATGTTAAAGCAGAACATGGTAGACGCCGTTAAACATACTCCGCCTGCTGAGAAGCCAGTGAAAACGCCGAAATCTTCTGCAGGACCTTCTGGACCCGCATCATCTTACCGCCCATACGCCTGTCCATATGCAGGGTGCGAGAAGGCCTACATCCACGAGTACAAGCTGAATCTTCATCTAAGAAGAGAACACCCTGGCCATTTTCTGGATGAAAATGCTAAGAACAACCCACCTAACAATGAAAACGAGATGGATGAAGGCAGTGATCAAGATGTATATGTTGGAAAACGAGGCAATGGTAAAGTCCAGAAACAGAGTAGGCCGAAGCCAAATTTAAAACCACCTCCTTCAAAAGTTCCTCAGAGGAAAAGCTCCAGTGCTTCTCCTGCCAACCTGAATATATTGAAAAAATCTTGGCCCATCAAAGAGGACGTGTATGACGATGAAGACAGTGAAGAAACAGAAGAGGAACGTGATAATGTTGGAGAAGGATGGATGTACAGAGAAAACAATGAGGACGATGATGAAGAGACAGAATACGAGGACTAGGCTTGATATGTCTATAGATATTTTCATACCTTGAGTCGGGAAGAGCAGATTTTTTTTCCCCCCCTTCATTTGATGAGAATAAGTTATTAAATACAATTTTACCTTTATATGATTAGAAAATAAATGTAGACATTGCCTTCCAACTTTGTTAAAAGAAAACCTAACCATCAGAAATATTGGATCATTACATCAAATCTGGCACAAAGGTGTCTCAGACGACCGTCTTGAGAGATTTGATGAATAAACATGTACTTTGGCTTCAGAAACAAAGGAGAAAATGACTAAATACACGGCTTTAAGAAAGAGGGGGAGGGGGGAAATCAAATGAGAATAGCTCATATGGTAAAATGGATTGTAGAGTACTAAATAGTATTATTATTAACATGTATGTGGATTTGCTGTGTAAGATCTTATTCCCAGTTCAGATCTTCCGGCCGGCGCCAATATACTGTGTTTTGTTCACAGTATGCTACTACGATACCATAATTCCATGCGAAGAGTGTTATATATTTATAGAATAAATATAATATGTGAAAGAAATAATTAATTAAGATGAAGTGCCCAACTGGTAAAAAGTGTGGAATTTGTGTGAGAGGTCAACTAGCCAGTAGAATGTGACTATTTTAACTGCCCAGTATTAACACC
>CAIGRO010150237.1:0-13543 GCA_903798355.1 Fraxinus baroniana | reverse complement strand
CATACCTTTCTTTTGCCATTCCATAGCCCATTCGCCTAAATGCACCTGCTCCCGGTCAAGCGATGGATCAACTGCAGGTCGTGCACAAAGAACCTCGAAAAGCACAATCCCGAATGAATAAACATCAGATTTGTCTGTCAACTGTTGCCTAAGAAAGTACTCAGGATCAAGGTAGCCGAAGCTGCCTTTTACGTTGGTACTTACATGAGTCTCATCAAGACACGGGCCAGATTTTGACAGGCCAAAATCAGCAACTTTAGCAACGTAATTGGCATCGAGTAAAATGTTAGTCGATTTTATGTCACGGTGGATAATCCCTTGTAATGAACCTGTGTGAAGGTAGTGTAGACCTCTAGCTGCACCAATGCATATTTCTAGCCTTCGTTTCCAAGATAAAGGTGGTAATCCAGAACCGTACAAATGGTTCCTTAAAGGCCCTTTCTCCATGTACTCGTAAACAAGTATCATTTCGGATTGCTCTTCACAGTATCCCGCGAGTGAAACAAGGTGGTGATGACGAATTCTCGACAAAACTGTTATTTCAGTTTGGAATTCGGGTAGTCCCTGCTGGTTACCAGGCACACGTCGTTTGATAGCAACTTGGAAGTTCTCTTGGAAAATTCCTTTGTAGACTATGCCAAAACCACCTGAACCAATTATCAGACTCTCGTCAAAATTATTTGTAGCCAATTGTATATCAGCAAACGGAATCTTCATACCATAACAAATGACCGCCCCTTCCAATAACGTGCCATGGGAGCTGCCTCCATGTACACGAACAGGAGTCCATCCTGTGCTTTCAATACTTGTTGGTTCGGGTTTTCTCCTTCTGCATTTGAGTACAATCAATGTACTAAGAATTGCCAAACTTAGCACAAAAGATCCACCTCCGACTGAACCAACCAAAATCCAAATGTTTTTCGTCTCAACCCTCTTTTCTGAACCCAAAGGATTCACTATTTTCATAATCTCAACCCCATTTAAAATAGCATTCTTCCGGAAACTATTACTGAGGTCAGAAGGACCAACACTAATCCGAACAACATTTGTATTTACCGAGCTTTGTACGACAAAATCAACGAAAATAGGCGATGCAAGCTCATGGAATGCAAGCATAGACAAATCAAGATCTTTAAGCGCAATGATACCGTTTATATATACATTGAAGTACAACGTTTGAAGTGCAATGCTTACGATGTCACAGAAATGCAAACGGACAAAATGCAGAGAATCTTCGGATCTTACAGGAAAATCCCATGTTATATTGAACATAAAATTCGAGGTTAGATTATCCATATTCATCTGCTGTGCAGTCATGTATACATTGTCAGGCGCAATTTCTCTTGTGGCACCTCCTGGTTGGTAATTAGGGGGATGAATAGTCTTAGCAATTTTTGCTGCAGATTTCAAGACAAGAAAATCTTCATCTGGAATCCAATTTCTCCAAAGAGTATCATTAAAAGGGATAAGTTTTGATCCTCCAACATTAATCCTATGAACAATTTCTAAAATTTTCGACGAAATATTCTGCTTAAAGTCTTGAATTCCATTAGGACTAATCAACGTTATCCCCTCATCAATTATGAAATCTTTTGGTGCTGAAAACACTTCAATTGCATTCACATATGCAAAACTGGAATCACGAGCAGGAGTGAACAGAATTTCAAGCTCTTTTCTATTAACCATCAAGATAAACTCTTTAAGCATAGTAAACTGAGCAGAAAAGTTGCTTAAAAGTGAATTTCCATTAGCTGAAACTATGAAAACTGCATTCTTGAGATCATAATCCCCATAACTGAATGGAGAGAAATGTAAACGTACCAAGTGGAATCCAACGTTCTTGATGTTAAATTTATAGCTTGAATCAGAAGTAAAAACTCTAGCTGTACCGTACAGTTCTGAAGAGTTCGATGATGGAATTGGATTCGTGAGAGAAATTGATTTACCTTTAGATAGAAGCGAAGAGCCATCCTCTGATGAATCCCCGGTGAAGTATCTGTTTTCAACTACAAGAGTGTTTATGCTTGATCCACAGTTGATAAGGTAGTTATCTTGGGGAGTGAAAGCAGTTGAGAAATGGATGAGAAAGAAAGAAAGAGAAAGAAAGTGAACAACTTTAGCAGCCATGGATGCAAATTTTGGTGGAATATTGAGAAGAACTCGAGAAAAACTTATAAGTGGATGTGAGTGGGATACAGAAAAAATATGGTATTTTTGTCAACAAGAATCAGAGAATTTCTTTGAAATAGACGCAATATACGAACTTTTATGACACCATAATACATGACAACTCGTTACCAGATATCGATGGCTTTCTGTTTTAGTCGACACAGAAGGCCTTAATTCGCAGTGCATCAATGTACAGTGACAAACGGAAAAACTAAAATGAATTCTTGAAAAGGCAGAAGATTGGGGAAACAGAAAGTGAAGAATTTGCTTTTACATCTATGAGAAATGTGGGTCCTTTGTATTAACAATCCTAGAAATGTGAAGCTTTGCAAGCCAAGATGGTCATGAATGTTAACTGGTTGACACGACTCAACAGTACATCAAACTTAATTTTCTAGAAAAATAACTTTTAATCACAGTCAAAACTCAAACATAATGAAACTTTTATGTCAACTGATAGAATCAATCTTCTAATCAGATTAGATGAGATGTACATATAAAATGAAAGAGAGCTACAAGTACAGGGGATTTTGTCAGGGTTCATACAGGGGGACAATTGTCAATTTTTCATTGACAGTTGAGTAAAAAAAAAATTGTCAATCATGTGTCTTTAGCTAGTCAATTGAGCCTAATTTTGCTCTATTCAGATTTTTTATGTCATTCTCTAAATAAAACTAAAACAAGGCATCCCATGACAAGGAAAAAGGTGTAGGCATTGGAAGTAGGGTAAGGGGATGGAAAATGAGTGCGAAGAGGAACGGGGTGGTAGGTCGGGGATATGGCGGTTGATTAGGAACTAGGAAGAAAGAAGAAACAGAAGAAGGGAATTATAATGTCATCTACTTATTTCTCGTAATCATCATGTTTATCTAAATTATGTATTAAATTTATATTTACTGAATTACTGTTTAATTAACATATAACTATCTTTATCGTGACTAATTATATTTTTTCATAGTGGAATGTCATTGAACGCGCATGTTAGTTTAAATTTAATATGCTTATAAAGCCTTGATTAAACTATAAAACTTATTTTATTATGTGCTTTTAACTTGTCTTATTTTTGGAATAGAACCTAGACATGTCCTTAAAAACACTCATAATTCTATCCTAGGGAAGAAATCAAAAACCTTTAAGAAAAAAGGGGCCACAGTTGCATTCTGAACTCTAGTACGCGGACTCGTTTTCATCTTCTCCTTCTCTTCTACTGGAATTTGGGTCTTGCACTGTATACACCTCATTCTAAAATAACCTTGTCAACGTAGAATTCCTTATATTTTATTTGTCAATAATTAATGATAGAATAGATTGGTCGAGTTAAAATATGTCAATAAACTCTTGAATTAGGACTCTTCACACGTTAAATTTGTGGACGTTAGGAACATCTCAATTTGTCATTCGAAAATAACTTGATTAGGACTCGAGGAAAGTAAACCTTCCATTATATTCATGCTACATTACGTTGTTAAATGTATAAATATACTATCTAAATTTACTATTTTGTGAATATGATTTTTGATCATTATAATGTATATCATTAATGTTTCTCATGACATATTCATGCATGTCCAATACATTTATAAGTATACATGAAGTTTCAAGAGATAAAATTTCAAATGTCAATAAAGCAAGGAATATTTTTAGAAGACTTGCATCTTGAATATTTTGTAAAGAGATGTATGTCTAGATGTCATGAAAGGTGTTGGTGAAAAATGAGGCGGGAGGATAGGCGCATCCGATCAATATTTACTGCAGAGTATACAATGTCTGTAATACTATAGATAGAATTAACGTGTTCCAAGTTGCATTCTGATTGGTAAGTCGATACACTAAAAGTTTTTATAAAAAAAATGAAAGAAATGAGATATATTGGAAAAATCTATTTTTAAAGTATTGCATATGCATAGAAAATATTATTTAATGTCAGTGGTACTATAACACCAATTTATGTGAACGTTATGTAATAGGTGTAGTTAAAAATGAAATCATGTGATTCACTTAATTGCATCTTTCATTTAATGACAAATAGCGTTATCTAAACTAATGTTGTAAGACCAGCGATATTAATTAACATTAATCATATGCATATTATAAATATGCATAGTATGCGCAGAGTTTGCTTAGTTGGCTTTGACTCATTTGATATTATCCCTCCCACTTTTTAATGATGAAGACAAGATAATTCAACACCACTACTTGTGATTAGACATGTTTAGTACTACACATTTAATTATTGATTTTATTTTGAAATAAACATAATCTTTAATTAAATTGTCTTATTTTCTATTTTTTTTTTAATAAATGAAAGATATTACTATTTATTAGATTAAAGAAAAATATAATTGTATTTATAATTTAAAAGAAACTAAATGATAATACTTCCAAATTTAGACTTGGTTGTTACAGAAACGAAGGAAGAAGGAAGAAAGAAGAACGAGATAAAATACTCTAGGACGATAAGAAATACATGGTTAGTTTATTATTAATTTTGTATGATAAAGATGTTCTCATTACACCTCATTTAACTCTCGATGCCTATTGAAATAAATTCTTCTTATTAATAATTTGATACTAAAAGAAGTCAGTCCATTGAACGATAATGGCTTGCTTCTGATGGTTATCAAGACAATTAGCCACTTTAGTGGAATTTAGTGAAGGTGCTTGCAAGCGTGATGATCCAACAATACTTTTTTATTTTTTTGGAAGATGCTTATTGAAAAGCAGATTGGAAAGAAAATGAAGTGTTTCGGGATTGATCATGCTTTGAATATTGCTTAGGTGAATTGGATGTGACCACAACTTAGTAATACTTTGGTGGGTTGGGGGCCAAATTATTGAAAATTTGAAATTGTTGGTGGGTGTCAATTTCGACCACTACGAAATTGATAAAGAATGGAACATTGCAAACGATGTCAACTACATTCTTGATTGAAAAATGCTCTCAACACTAAAGTGAGGACCTTAGTCTTATTTTGTCAACACAAATACATAAGAGTAATGCTATTCATAGTGANTTGGTGGGTGTCAATTTCGACCACTACGAAATTGATAAAGAATGGAACATTGCAAACGATGTCAACTACATTCTTGATTGAAAAATGCTCTCAACACTAAAGTGAGGACCTTAGTCTTATTTTGTCAACACAAATACATAAGAGTAATGCTATTCATAGTGAAGAATGTCGGTAGTCGCCCTACGTGGCATATACATGGCAGTTTATTATTTGATACATTAATATGGTAGTTTTTAATTACCTTATACATCAAATAACAAACTGCCATGTATATAACACGTAGGGCGACTATCGGCAATCTTCACTACGAATATCATTACTCAATACATAATATCCGTCTTAAAAAAAAAAGAGAGAGAGAGAAATGAACTATCAATCATCATTCTTTAGTGCTGAGTAACGATGACATAAATATGAGTTAATTAACCATTTTATACATCTGTGTTTATCTAATTTTCTTGCAAGTTTTATCCCAACAATTCTTTCCAATGTGACCTCTTTACATGTTGAGAGATGGAAAGAAATAATAAAAAGTTTAGGAGAGAGGATTGGATAATAGCCATTTCAAATTTGGAGGATTTTATTTTAAATGTTTGCTAACTTGATTTATAATAGGTGTGTGACTCATTGGATGTCGAAGATAGTCTTGAGATGATGTGTAGTTTTTATGGGATAGAGATAATACGATCCATCATTTTTATTCAAGTGTTCAAAGATTCAAATTCCTTGAGAGGGAACTTATTAGTGGAAATTGGGAGTTGTAATAAATAAAAAAAGAGAGAGAAAATCAATCATCGAGATCAGATCTATCATTATTGTACGATACTCTAATATAAGCCAAGTTTACTTTCTTGCAAACATTACTAGTCCTTGTGTTATTTAATTTTGAATGTGGAAAGTAGGATTCTCCAAATTTGTGGAAAATTTTGAAGTCCCTAATTGAAAATATAAATAATTGTAAGCAAATAAATTCTTTGGTCTTTAGACTGATATTGGACTATCGTTATAGGAGTGATGCTACAAGTACAGGAATTCATGTACTCACAGACTACACATAGTAGGGGTGGGGAGGTTTTGCCAATTTTTTTATTCACATGAGGCCCATCCCCATGTGAGAGAAATTCAAAATCCTAAAAAAATTCATGTTAAATATGGTCTGTACTCACAGTTTTATTCATCGTTATAGGGCTGAAATTGTTAAAATAAGGTTGGGCTCCCCAACTTTTCATTTATCCCTTTGACCTATTTTCTTAAAATTTATTTTCCTTAAATTCATTTGTCTCCAAAGTCCAAACATGAAATTTCATGTGACTCGCAATTTTTTTATCTAATTTTAAATCACACATTTTACCAACTTTTATCAATATCTACTAAAATTTTAACTTTTATTCAAATCAAACATGGGCTTATAGTATTGTGGATCTTCATCATTTGAAAATAAAGTTTTATGTCCTCAACATATTTAAATATATAAATTTGGATTCAAATGATGAAAATCATCAATTTGGATTTCAAAATTGTCACGAGTTTCACTTATTTGGAGATAAATGTGATTTAGTCTCTGTTCGACAACAATTATTTTGGAAAAATAATGTTTTGCATAGTGATTTTTAGGAAAATGTATAGTTAAAAAGTAGGAAAAGAATTTAAATTTACGTACATAATATTTTATTGTATAAATGTTTGGTTAAAAATAAGTATGTAGAATTTTTTTTTCAAGTAATGGTTGTCAAATATGGGTTTTAATAGAATTACGTGCAAGTTTAACATCAAATTGACAATTTTCGTCTCGAATCCAAATTCAAAAATTTAAATAGCTTAGGGATTCAAAACCTTACATTTAAAGATTAGGGACCCATAATCATAACAGGTGAAAGGTTGGGGAGCCTGGACCTAATTTAGCCGGCCGAAATCGTCTCCTTGTTCTCGAGTACAACGGCACCGTTTCTAGAGTTCGGAACCAAGAGCCGCATCAAATCTTCTACCTTCTCTCTCTATTTTCAAATCTCGAGCTTAATCGCATCAAGAATTCGCCACTCCATCTAATCGCAAGTAAATATCTGATTCTGATTTGCTTTTTTTTTTTTTTCCTGAAATTTATACCTCTAATTATTTTTAGCTGTAATATTTATCAATTTTCTTGGAGGCTAGGGTTTACGTCACTGGATCTTTATTAGTTGTCTGATTGTGTTTTAGATAATTTTTGCATCAAATTAACTGCATTCTGCTATCTGTAAACCCTAATCCCAAGGTTTCCAGCGTCCAATGTATGAGAGATATTTTTCAGATAACCATCTTTCTTTATTCAAATTGAAATAGAGCTTGTAATTTGTGGTGTATTCGAAGATGGATAATGCTATGGAAGAGTTTAATACAGTAGAAGGAGATTATTTCTATCTAATGGTATTGTTCTGTGTATAATTATATAACGATTAGATTCAGGTTAGGATGTCCCCAAGTGTTGTGTGGGGAACTGTGAGTACATGTGGAAGCCGGGGTTGGCTGCTATTTTCTTTGGACTACAGTTTCACGTTGGACCGGATCTTACTGATAAGCTAGTGTATATACGGAAGCCATTGTATTGTAGTGCTTGAAATGCTGTGGAGCCATGTTTATGCTTATTCCATGGACACAATATATGCCTTTGATGCATATGGTAGAGTCATAAAGTGCACCATCTGTAGTTACTTGATATATTATTCTCTGCTTCTGTGATGTGGTTGAAGAAAAATATAGGATTTCTTGAGCAATATAGCATGTGATTCTTGGGGGAACACGTTCATTATCTTTGTGATTTCGGTGAATTCAGGTGATAATCAACTTGCTTATTCCAGACTTGCAGCCTGACGCTTCAATTCAAGCTTTATCAGATCCCGAGGCCAAATCATGGTACTTCCAGTTTTGTGGAACTCTTAAGTTCGCCTCTCCCTTTTCTTTCTATATGTATTAGATACGCGATAATTTTATTAAATGCTTTGGCAACTTGTAGCGTTCAACCTTTTTTTCATTTGCTGCATGCAAAAAAATACGGTTTATCAGGTTGATTACTGGTCTTTGTTCCTGCTAGCTGTCAACTTCTGAATTGAAATATGTTTATGACTTGCTTCAGAGTCTAGTATGATGACAATTCTATGTACAGACCGACAATCTGCCAGGAGATAGAAAATTTGTTTTTATCTTGTTTGCAACTTAACTTTCAAATATAGATAGTTTATGCAGTGGCTATGTCTATTGTGAGTTTTTCTGTTTGCTTCATAATCCATCCATTTTGTTCAACCTTACAGTTTATGCCTATGAAGCACCTACACGTTGACATGCCTAAAATTCATTTATATAATATAAATTTAGTTGTATACTTATTATTAACTTTTCATATCAAAATCTTTTAAATATGAATACCTATTTGTTATTTAATTATAACTTTGAGTTAAAAATATTATATATTTTGATAAAGTAAAAAAAACACCATGGTAGAGTGTTTGAGGAGTGTCAGTATCTGACATATGTTGGACACGTATCTGATACGAACATGCTACCCTTGTTGAAGTTTCCATGCTATAGAGGTTTATGCATTTGTGACCTTGTCCAATGTTTATCTGATATATTTTCCGACAAAGATTTCGACTATTGAATTAAATGCAGAAAACGATGTAATGACAAGTTTTCGCCGTGCAGTTTATGAGTTCTTAATTGGGCATTTTACCCCTAATGGCAGGACCACAACCATTTAAACGATGACAAGTGTGAAAGCAGGCTTTACATTGGTAACCTTGATCTGAGGATAACTGAGTAAGGAACACATTTTAATCAAGTTATTTTTTGAACTCTAAAATAGAAAAATGTAATTTCTGCCCTATAGACACTCATTTAATAAATATTTTTGTATTGATGTAGGGCTGCTCTTATTAAGATGTTTTCTCCATTTGGAAAGATTGTATCAGAAGACTTTCTTTGGCATAATCGTGGCCCAAAGCGTGGAGAACCTCGCGGCTATGCTTTTATCCAGTTCAGCACCAAAGAGGTAAGTTGCTCAATACTTTTAGGGAAAATTGCACCATTGGTCACAACTTATGGCTCAAGTGGCAAGATGGTTGTCGACCTTTCATTATGGTTGCACAATCAATCATAAATCTGCTAAATGGTCAGGTGGCTCTCTTGCAAACATGCCTTATTTCAAAATTCTACCCACCAGGCCATGTTCGGAAACAAATCATAGTAATGTATGTAATTGAATGCGTGAGGTCCCCGCGACCATTTAATGGAGATTTGAATGATTGTGTTGTTGGGAAGTATTATGCAGTTATAACGAAATGTTTGGGATAAATTTGCTCCGTTTTAAGATTGAGGAGCAAGTAGTGCAATTCCTGATTCCTGCTTTTAAAGTGAGCATGCAGGAGGCTGAATTGGCCAAGGAGAAGATGCATGGGAGAATGGCGTGTGGCCGCCCTTTGGTTGTTCGTCTCGCCAGCGAGAAGTACACAAGCGAAGTAGCCACTAATTCTTCCAAGGTGGTTGGTGATGCAAACAGATCAAGCCTTTCTGGTAGCAGTTCAGGACAAATCAGTCGAAGTGCAAAAATAGCTGCAATAAAGAACAAGTTAAAGGCCATGGAGGAAGAGAGCCGTAACTCGAAAAAACAGAAGCAGGGTGACGTTTCTACTAGTAGTCTTGAAAGCCCTTCATCTGTGAAAAGATAGTAGACTAAAGAAAATAAAATGGCATCCTCATGGATTTTTGCTTCTTGTCTAAAGGATTTAATGAATACCCAGAATTTGTGTATATGCTCTTTTAAGTCGCAGGAAATTATTGACTTTGCACTGTATTCAGAAAGCAGAATTTCTTGACATTAGTTTCGGTGCATCACATGTTTACATTACATTATTACTAACGACTGTAATGGTTTTAGGAATTTGTCTTTGGTTTGATTGGCTCTCCTGTTCTTATTACTGTCTTGAAATTCATGCGGGATCCATACCACCTCCCCCTGCAGGGTGCGGCGTAGGGGTTATTCAGTAAACGTTGGCCCTCTAGCGTCTTGATTAAATATGAAATAAATAATTTAGCCCTTGTTTGGTAGAGTTTAAAATCAATTTTTTTTTTTTTTTTCCTTCCTAAATCAAAGTTACTTATTTCATTAGACCCACAATTTTTTAACTACATGTTTCAATATCAAAATTTATCGAAAATTTGATTTTAACTTTCACCAAACAAGTGCTTAATGTTGAAGAGCTTGGTTTCACTTCTTAATTTGGCCTGTTTAATGAGCAATCGAATTCTAAGATGAATATTTTCAAATGTACCACCATCTTAAGACATCTCAAGGGTAAATTTCATATCTGCCCGAAAGCAGCACTTGTCTTCCTACACGGGTTTTGGACAGAATCGAAGCAGCCGAATGAAGTTGACCTTCTAAATAGAAGCCGTACTACTACTACCAATGGATTGGGTCGTGCCGAGCATGGACAACCCAGCCCACACAACATTATCATAATATCATTTGACAACTCAACTTATGATTACTCTTATCAATTGAAATCTTGTGTTTTTGAGTTTTTCTCACCATACAACACCAGGTAGTTTTTAATTTTTTTTTAATAGAGAAAATGTATTTTGTCCAAAATACCCTTACCATATTTGGAGAAAATTATTAGATTTTTAATTTCTAGGTCAACTGACGGTTTTTGAGGTCAAACTAACAGAAATCGTTATTTTGGACTTGGGCTACGATTTTTTTAAATGTTTGGTGCCGTGGGTGGTACAAATGAAAGGTTTGGGCAAGTTTGCAAAACACTAAAAGATTTGGTACCTCGACTGCAATTTTCCCTAATTTTAATTGTGATTGAACTAAAAAAACCTCAAACCCATAATCGAAATCGAGATTTTGAAACAGTTCATATGGGTTCACTTGATTTGTGTATCTATAGTTAAAAATCACTTAAAATCAAAACGAACTGTTCATCTAATTTTTTTTTAAAAAAAAAATACTTGTTTTATTCAAGATATGTTATTTTTAGATAAATTTATGCTTCGACAAATTTATTTTTTAGTTGGCTTACTTGTTTTATTCAAGATATGTTATTTTTAGATAAATTTATGCTTCGACAAATTTATTTTTTAGTTGGCTTCCATTGGCTCTTTAAGAAACTAATGATTTATTTATGATAATATTTTTCTAATTTAAAGAATGAAATTACAAGCTTAAATTTTATGGTTGAACTTTTATTTATTTAATGGAGATAAAGAGCATTATTCAACATGAAAATCAATTAGTCCAACAAAATTTATAACAGAGCTAATCTCCTGTTCCATGGGGTCGTATAACGTTTACCTATGTCAGCAAATCAAAGTTGCAATTTTTGACTTCTCGACAAGTCGAGCCACAATTTTTCATAAGCCCCCGCCCCCAAAAAAAAGCGGTTGACTCTCTGACATGGCGATCATTGGTAGAGATGACAAAAAAATCTGTCTAACAGATTGGCAGGATAGGGCGGGGCGAGGATCGTCGCCCCGTCTCGAGTCACGGGGCGGGGCCCTGAACCCACCCCTTAAAGAATGAAAAAAAATTAGTCAACTAAAAAAATAAACGGAGCGGGACGAGGTGGGGGAGTGGCGGGGCGAGGGTGCCCCACCCGAACCCGCCCTGTTGTCATCTCTAGTCATCAGTGGACATTATAAACTCATGACCACTTAAGACATGAGATTATTTCTAAAATGTACAAATACAACCTATGTTTGGATAAATTTATAAGTTACTTATCTCCTTATAATGCAAAAGTAGCGGGATTCATGAATTGTGTGAATAATAAGTGCATATATGAATATATGGTTAAAATTTGAAGTTGAATTTCGACTGAAAGTTATAAGATTACCAAATATAGACATAAATTTACACTTATTAACACAATTGTTTACAGGGGTATAACAAAAGTCAACCAGAGCACTCGTGAACATGTATAGACACAAATCACTCACCTCTGATAACAAAAGAAACATAAACACCATTGTTTCGATATTACAAGCATCACAGATTGAGACATTATTAGGCTCAAAACCCATGATTAAATGAAGATGTACGTTTAGTAGCAGAAGCACCACCGACTGAAGCTAATGGACTCAAAATGCAAGTTTTCTGCCAAAGCAGAAGCACATATTTTGGCAACTTCCTGGCGCAAGCTTTATGGGCCGTAAACTAGAACTCTGTTGAGGGATATATATCTCACATCGACAAATGATGTTGACACAGACTAATTAATAAAGATCTTGGACTACTCCTCTTAATAAGGTTGACATTTTAAGATGAAATCCCAAGTCTCTACATGGTATCAGAACTCATAAGCTCCAACGAACGATTCGATCCCGTTAAAACTCTAAAATGAACACGTGAATTTCAAGATTGGTCTGCTCAAATGAGCCACCATCTTACGGAGACGTGTTAAGGGATATATATCTCACATCAATAAATGATGTTAACACAGATCAATTAATAAAGATTTTGGACTACTCCTCTTAATAAGGTTGACCTTTTAAGATGAAACTCCAAATCTCTACAAACTCCAACATCTGATTCTTTGTGGTCAAAAAGTATTCCTGTGATTTTAACAAGAGAAGTGGAGAGTGAGTTAGGTACGTGTCTTTTAGGAATTCACCAAATCAAACAATATAGGATTGTCTAATATGCTCGATAGGAAAACATTGTTATTCCAGTTTAGAAATGTTCAACGACTTAATAACTGTTTTTATGTTAGTTGCAATCCAATACTGAGTACACAAAAGAAAAGTCACTTACTCTTTAGATCAGGTCTAGCACCAAAATGCATCTTTCTACATTGCACTAGGGACTGATGAGGCAAGCTGTTGATTAGTGGGCTCCAAATAACCCAATAATATATATTTGAAATCTTTCATTATCTCTTAGTCACACTTGATATGACACCCAACCAAGCCTATGCGGTAAGATAATACCATTTGTACATTGATTTCTGACAACATTATTGACAAGAGTTATGCTGTGTGTATATTGAGGTTGACATAATGTGAGTGGGGTGGAGCTCGTGCTACAGTACCGTGGACCCCACTACTCTTACATTATGTGTACATCTATATACACAGAATAATCCTTATTGACAATGTTGTTATGTGGTAGGTTAACACGTCACGACATTATTGACAATGTTGTACGTGTCCAAAAAAATGTTGGTTGAAAAGATAAATTATTTTTTTAACTGTCAAATGGCAACATGTCATGTGATATGTTGTCAATAATATTGTAAAAAATATTGTACATCAAACATAATTGTAAGCGGTAAGTTAAATCGAGTCCATCTTCTAATAAGAAGTTCATCTTATTTGCAAGTTTTGAG
>CAIGRO010150190.1:0-11152 GCA_903798355.1 Fraxinus baroniana | reverse complement strand
AAATAACAAATCGCCATGTATATGCTACGTATGACGACTACCGGCAGTCTTCACTATGAATATCATTACTCTTTTATATAATACTAGTATTGTAGAGATACAAACACAGTCTAATTTATAAAGGTAATTAGTCAACTTAGTTGTTAAAGCATTTATAGCTTAGCAATAAAGATCTCAACCACCCCATCACACAGCAATGCAATTAGTCAACTTTCTTGATTTTATTTTTTTTAGAACTTGGAAGCTGAAACCTACGAAGACTTTTAGAATAGATAATGACAAAGACGAGTTTTATAGGTGACAGTGGCTTAAATATTATTCCATCCATTTCATTTATATATGTTGACTTTTTTTATTTTTTTAATCCCAATTATATAATCTTATTTCTTTATTGAGAATATATTATTTTTTACGTTTACCAATATACAGTTATTTAATTTGTCAAGTTATAATCAATTTTTTTAATTCACTAATAGTTGTTGATAATTAATTAATGGTAAACTAGGGAAATTTTTGGTAAAAATTAATTCTTCAATAACATTAAATAAGATATTTTAATTCGTGTGAAAAATAAAACCGGCCTATATAAATGAGACGGAGGGAGTAAAGTAATCACTATATAAATGCTTGAATTTTATCTTACATGATGAAATTCCAAAACACACCAAGTTTAAATCATCGCTCGAATTTATTGGGTATCATAACCCAAGACCAAGAAATGAGATTTCACTAAAATATGGAGAAAAAAAATATAATGATTTAGTGTTAATAATTTATCTAGCTTGTAATAAGGTTAACCAGTCTATCAAGGGTGTGTTTGTCTCCCATTAATGGGTGAAAAATAAAGTAATGAATAGTATTTTTTGGAGAATGTGTTGTTGAAAATTAAAGTAATGTTATTAGTTTGTGTGTAGAATATATTTATTGAGTGAATATGTGGTAGAGATTGTTTATTGTAGCAAATAGAGTTTGATAAAATTGATGACAAACAGGGGCTAAATTGTATAGAAGAACCAAATATATATATGGAACAAATAGGGGATGCCCATGTCTTGGTATTGTAGAAGGAATAGAATGTTGAAAACGCGTGTAAAACGTGAAAAATGGGGCTTGGATTGGCAAGTGCCGCTTTACTACTTTGGGCGTTCAAGTTCTAGCTGAACCCCGACAATCATAATTGAGCTGAAAAATCCTCCCTAGTCCATATCTCGATCTCTTCAAGTCCAACACAAATTACAACTCACAATTGGACTTTCAAATAAAATTTCAACTAAAATTTGCCAAATAAACTTCTAATAGAATTCTTCTTAAGTTACCTTTAATTAGAGTTCCCAATAATTTTCTAAACAGAGTTTGAGTCTCATCCAAATTCTAACAAACTCTACTTTGACACAAATTCCATTGCAATAAATAAAATTTCTAGATTTTCCACTTGGAGAGAATTTCCACTATAAGGAATAAACTGCAACTCTTGAATAAAAAACACAAATGAAATTCTCCATTAAAATTTTCAACTAGAAATATTCTCGAAAGCTCTGCCATCTAATCAGAGCAAAACTCAATAACTGAGCACTAACAAAATTCCAAGAAAAATCTTGGGCACCAAAGTTGCTTGAATCACGAACAACATCAAACGTGATTAACAAAATCACCACAACTAAATGCATCAAAAGAAGGATCTTGGCTATAATTAACATCATTAACCACATTCAAACCATAATCAACTTAGTGAGCAACATTGTTCCTATGTGGAGGCTTACAATAATAAATAGGTCTATTACTAGCAACTAAAAACAATGGCACCACCAATAACGGTGGCAAAGTGAAATTACCCATAACTTTCGAACTCACCTAAAATGTATTATTTAAAGAAGACTCCAAATTAGACTCCAACGGTATATAATCCAAACTCCAAATCCACCTAAGTCCTTAAAATATGCTGATTGATCAGAGATTCTGTACAACACTGCAAGACATATAGCAAAACACGGGTTCCTTTACGAACTTTCAATACTCTACCTTCACTAGTGTACTTATATCCTTTTGAATCAAGTGTACCCAAGAAGATAAGATTTCTCTTCAAATCTTGAATGTGTCTCACTACATCAAGTATTTTAACCATTTCATCAAACATCTTTATTCTGACCTACCCAGCCAAACCAGCTATCCTACAATGTGTATTATTTCTCATTACTACAACGCCTTTCGAAATTGTTTCATATGTAGAAAACGAATCTTGATTGGGACACATATGAAAAGTGCAAGTTGTATCGAGAGTCCAATTCTCATCAAGTTTGGAGTTCAAGTTAGAAATAAGTAAAAGTTTTCCATCATTGTGAGAAGTTTCCGCAAAATGGTTTCACCTAAAGTATCTAATTGCTCTCCTTTCTGAAAAGCTGTGCAAAATTATCTCTATTTTGTAACTTATAGCAATCCTTAATTAAGTGCCCAAGTTTCTTGTATTAAATTTTGAAGTTAGAACATAATTTGCCCCTTGCACAACTACCATTAAGAACAAGGCCATCTCCATAAACCTCAATCATATGCTTCATCTTCTCATTTGAAAATAAAGCATCATATGGTTATTCAACGGTGAGAGTATCACGATTATATAAAATTGTGTTTCTAAACAACAAATATGAAGCGGGCAAAAAAAACCAAAATCAATCACATATAAGCAAGCACTGCTCGTATTCTAGTCTACTACAATGAAAATCTTGTACTTAGATCTAATAGTGGAATATCAAACTTTATGGCTGTCATCCCAAAAATTAAAATCTCCCTATGAATAAAATCTTAGCTCTGATACTAATTGTTAAAAACAACGAAACCGATACCAATTTGTTGTAATAATAAGCGAGAAAAGAAAATATGACACTATAATGTAATTGATCACGAACTCAAGAACATGATAATTTGTAGAGGAAATGTGATCTCACTTAAAATATGGAGAAATAATACAATGATTTTGTTATTATAATTTGTCTAACTTCTAATGAGGTTAAACAACCTATCTAACTTGTAGATAAGAGCAAAATATATAGGGAACAAATAAAGGATGTCAATAACCCTAGTCTTGGTGTTGTAGAAGGAATATAATGTTGAAAACGCATGTAAAACTCGAGCGTCCAGCTATCGGGCAGTGCTTCCCTGCTTTGGGTGCCAGAGCTTCAATCGAGCGTCAAACGAGCATAATTGCATCGAAAAATCTTCACTGATCCATATCTCGATCCCTTTAAGTTCTACACAAATTCCAAATCTCAATTGGGCTTCGAAATAGAATTCAACTAGAATTTGTCAAATAGACTTTAAATAGGATTCCAAAATAGCATTCCAAATAGAGTTTTCTTAATTTGATTTAATTAAATTTCCCAATAATCTTCCAAATAGAATTCGGGTCACACTCAAATTCTAATAGTAAGCTGTACATCAATAAATAAAATATATTATATTTGTGTTGGTTATGTCTATATATTGTAGTTTTTCTGTAATATAATAAATTCTATTTTTATTTAGTTACTGTTATTCCATTTATTTAATGTTAGACATGCAAATAAAAATGTTAATAATCATTTATGATAAAATAAGTTGGGTGCTTGCGTTGATAGGAAAGTGCAATACTACTTATATTTTTGTCATAAATAAAATTGTTTACAATCAATGTATAAATGTTGACACCTTATACTAAGGTTATTGTGCGGGATATTTTATTATTTGAGTTTGCAATTTGTTCTTATTTTAGTAATAGTTTGATGGTAACACTAGTACACTCAGAATGTATTGAATAAGCTATGTGTCGAATTTAATTCTATAGCATGATGGTTCACAGAATTAAATTCAATTTGAGCGTCACATTTCATTTAAACCTCTGGACAATGTTGTATATATTTTTTTCACAAGTTTTTTAGTTCTTTGATTTACCAATGGATGTGATCAAGTTGATCGATCAAATATTTCAATGAGGTAGGAATTTGAGGGTAAACGAAGTCGAAAATATGAATTCATGTCAAGAACCATTGCTTTGAAAAATGGGTCAAATGACTACTTAAATATTTTGCCCCGTTTGATTTAGATAAAAATTAGATTTTTTAGTAAATTTTGATAGAAGTTAATAAAATGTATAGTTGAAAATTTGGGAATCCTATAAAATATGTAGTTAAAATTAATTGTTAACTTTGGTTTTGATTTTATTCAGATTTTTTAGTTGAACCAAAGCTTCGCTTTATATTGAACGGACAAAAATTTTAGTTTAGTGTTTAGCGACGATTAAACTTTGACATCCATGACTATTTTATAGGAATATTGAAGAAAATGTAACTTGAGTTATAGAGAGAATAATCAATGGGTGAAAATACTCATTTATGTCCGTTCCCAATTATCGAATTTCGGATGGTGATTAAATATGTATACAGTAAGTTAGAGTAAAATATTATGGTTTCATTTATATTATGGTTTCCGATTTTGTATAATTTGAAAGATCTCTGATCGATTATACATGATCTAATTAGTGGAGTTTGGAAAATATATGTCAAAAAATGTACGTATTGTAGCTTTATAAAATTAATTCAATTGCAATTACTTTGAAAGTTTTGAACTTAACTTTAATTGTATGTAAAACTCAGAACTACATTTGAAATTAAAAAATCATTTAATATCTAAGTGAACTTTATTAAATCATCTTTGCCTAAATATAGGCTTTTGGGGCTGAAAATTAGAGATGGAGAGAAAACAGAGAAAATATTACTTTCTCGATTTCTCGATTTAATTAGAAATGTTCTCATACATTGATGCAGTCTATAATTTGAAAATACCATAAACTTGAAGGTTGGGAGCTTCAATTTTTTACATTAAAAGTTGAAAGGTTATATATAAATTAAAAATTTGAAAGTTCGTGATTCAGATCTAATCAAGAATTTGAATATTGATTTTTGTCGAAATGATCTTGGATGATTGATTATTTATTTTTTTAAAAAAATTTATTTTCTGATTAATTCTTATTTTAGTTTCTTCCAATTTTGAGCTAATTTTTTAATAATGAAAAATGAATTTTCGGATAGAGAGCTCCGGCCAACCGTTCTATGGTAGAGGACAATGCTAAAGTCCAAAACGGACCCGCAATGTCAACAGTCAACGACTATATGTCAAGCTGTAGATATTTGATCATCGTGGAAGGACTTTTCAGAAACCGAATGCATATCAATAATAATTCTTGAACCAAACTCCCATGCCAGTAAAAGTATGGATATGCTTCGATTATTCATTTTCTTTTACATGTTTATATCCTCCATTGCAACAGACACTTTAACACCAAACCAGAACCTTAGTGATGGCCAAACCTTAATTTCCTCCAACAGAAGATTTGAGCTGGGATTCTTTCGGCTGGGTAATTCAGGGGACAGATACCTGGGAATATGGTATCATAACATCCCTCTTACAGTGGTGTGGGTGGCTAACAAGAATAACCCCATTACGAATTCATCAGGCCACCTTACTATGAGCAGCAATGGAATCTTGCAGCTTTACAATAGCTCCATGGGAATTGTATGGTCTACTAATAAAACAGCAACGGGGAAAAGTCGGCTGGTTTTACAGCTTTTGGGCTCAGGAAATCTTGTGGTGAAAAGTGAGGAAGGTAATGGAGATGACTATGTTTGGCAAAGTTTTGATTACATGTCTGATATTTTGTTGCCTGGAATGAAGCTTGGTTGGAAGTTAAAAACTCGAATGAACCGGTTTTTGAGGTCTTGGAAAAGTAGTGAGGACCCTGGCGATGGAGATTATACATTTGGCTTAGATCCACCCGAATCACCTCAGTTAATTCTGAGAAAAGGATCAAAGAAGGAATATAGATGGGGTCCGTTTGATGGGGATAGGTTCAGTGGCAGTAATGAATTGAGGAGTAATGCAGTGTTCAAACCCATGTTTGTTGCTAATTCGGATGAGGTTTATTTTGCCTTCGAGTTGCTTGACGAATCAACTCTGTCGCACTTTGTGGTGACACAATCGGGTTTAGCTCAGTATGTCACCTGGCGGAATCATAGTAGGGAATGGAGTCTGATGGTAATACTTAATAGGTTATACTGTGATCGGTATGGTATGTGTGGACCTAATGGAAATTGTTATGCAGATGATCCCAATTGCAGGTGTTTGAAAGGATTTACGCCAAGGTTACCACAGGATTGGAAAGTGGTTGATTGGGGAGGTGGTTGTAGGAGAAAATATGATCTAAATTGCAATGGTAAAGATGGATTTGTGAAGTATAATAAGCTAAAGTTGCCAGATAATGCAGTTGTGTGGCCTAATGTAACCCCTGAGGACTGTAAAACAGAATGTTCGAAAAAGTGTGATTGTCTGGCTTATACTCTTGCTAATCTTCATGGTAATGGAAGTAAATGTGTCGTCTGGCTTACTGACTTGGTCGATCTTCGAGATTTTCCTGAGGGTGGGGAAGAGCTCCACATACGCATGGCACGTGCTGAATTAGGTATGCAGTTTTATTGTTCTGATTGTTTCTGTGATGGATAAACATTGCGCAGCTGTCATTTTTTTTTTCTTCCGCTATTATTTTGAGAAAAAGCATGCTGATGAATCACAAAACAAGCAAGGCAATGAAATCTAGGATACCAATAATCGTATGTACTCTTTATCTCTTGATTCTGAAAGGTAGCTACTACATTTGGAGAAGGTTTACACGTCAATAAATTTTGTTTCAGTATAATTTGCACAATGTCATTGCAAAGTAGTGATTATGCCACTGATAAGCTTGGTTCCAGACACCCCTTACTCAGCTCAAAATTATTCCTATACATTATTACTGGAAGAAGGAGAAACAAGGGTGCTTTAAATCTGCTTTCCCTTCAATTACTATAGTTTCTTTAAGATAAGTTGATTCTCAGTATTTTCCCTTGGCCGTACTTCAACTGCCAGATTCGATCGCAGCATCAAAGAGGAAAAAGCTTGTGATCACAGTTGTTGTCATTATCATATCAACACTTCTTTTAATTCTTATCTTGACTGGAGTATGGTGGTATGTGTATCGGGCAAAGAGGAAGGCAAGAGGCACGGAAACAAGTATGCAAATATCAATTTTATTTATTTATTTATTTTATTTTTTTGTGATTCATCTAATTCAGTACAATTGCTTTATTAGATATTTGTCCTTTGAGACCAATCATCATACTTCATTTGATACCCTTTCTTTTGACAATATTACTTTCCTTCTTCAAATACAGCTCAACAAGACCAGAAATCATACTTCAATTTTCAGGAAGAAAATAAAGAGGAAGACCTAGAACTACCTCTTTATGATCTAGCTACTATTTTTGCTGCCACTGACAGCTTTTCTTTCAACAGTAAAATTGGACAGGGTGGTTTTGGTCCTGTTTATAAGGTAAAAAATTGCAGGTGCTTTCTTTCAATTTCATGAACATCAACCTCCCAAAGAAATGAAAAATTAAACTTCTACGGGGAAGTTGTTCTAATTTATATATTATGATTGTAGGGAAAATTACCTAATGGACTTGAAATTGCAGTAAAGAGACTCTCTCAAGATTCAGGGCAAGGCCTCGGAGAGTTTAAGAATGAAGTTATTTTGATAGCAAAGCTTCAACATCGTAATCTTGTTAAGCTCTTGGGATTATGCATTCAAGCAGAAGAAAGAATTCTAATCTACGAGTACCTGCCTAACAAAAGCTTGGACAATTTCATATTCGGTTAAGCTCCAAGCTTTGTCAATCATTTCTTCAGACCTGTCACCTATGTTAAACGAAAAACAAGGAAGTTAAATGAATTTTACTGATAATTATTGGTAAATATGCAGATCCAATTAAACGAAAGCTATTGCCTTGGAGTAAGCGTTTCAGAATTATTCTGGGGATTGCACGTGGATTGCTTTATCTACATCAGGATTCCCGCTTGAGAATTATCCACAGGGATCTAAAAACTAGTAACATTTTACTAGACAATGAAATGAATCCCAAAATCTCAGACTTTGGCATTGCACGGATTTTTGGAGGAGAACAAACAGAGGAGAAGACTCGAAGAATTATGGGAACATAGTAAGTTATGGCATTGAGAGAGTGTGTTTTGTTTTCTTAATTCATTTCAGCGTTAAACAAAACTTACATACGTCTGACAATTTTGTGTCTATTGGAATGCAGTGGTTACATGTCTCCTGAATATGCAATGAGTGGCCATTTTTCAGTTAAATCAGATGTATTCAGCTTCGGTGTCATAGTATTAGAGATTATTAGCGGCAAGAAGAATTGGGGATTTTATCATCCGGATCATGATTACAATCTTATAGGACATGTAAGTATAGTAGCAGACTGTGACATTAAGTACCTGTTTGGTACATAGTATTAAACGGTTACGCCATACATGATTTTAGCTTCCTTCTTAATATTGTATACTACTATGTAATCCACCCTACTGAACACATACGTTTGTTCATTTGTTAACATTTTCAGGCCTGGAAGTTGTGGAACGAGGGAAGTTGTCTTGAGCTCATTGATACAATGTTGGATGAATCATTATCAATAAATGAAGTCATAAGATGCATCCAGGTAGGTCTTCTATGCGTCCAGCAAAGGACAGAAGATCGACCAACCATGAGTTCTGTTGTTTCAATGCTAAGTACTGAAAGTGCAGAACTGTCACAACCCAAAGAACCTGGTTTTGCAGAGACTTCTGTTAAAATTGATTCATCATCGAGTCATCCTACTTCTTATACAGCAAATGAAATGACCATTACCAATATCGATGGACGTTAAAGGCAGATATTATGTGCATATATAATGTAGTACATGATTTATAGAGTGAACCACTATAAATTTGCGAGAATTTGATTTATCTTTTTATATTTCTTTTCCATATATGATCTCAATAGATAAAGTTTAGTCATAATACATAGTCAAGTATAATATTATGGTAGAAGATGTACTGATATGAACCCGGCAATGCAAAGTCTCGGTACCAAAAAAATTAATACTTCAAAAAGAGAAGAAAAGACACAACATGTTGTTCTACTTTTTTTTTTTTTTCTACAACAGAAAATCTTCCTTCAAAATGGCATTAATGTCTACAAAGGAATCAAGAAAAGGAAAAAGGAAAAATGAGAAAGAAAAAATCTTTGATCTACTCATAATCCATGACTCAAGCAAACTCTTCAAGATATTCTACAATAACAAAAAGAACGTAATTAGAAAATCTTTCCAATAATCCTCCACCCTTCTAAAAAAATGCATTTTGAGAAAAACTCTCAAATAAACTTACTTAGTTTGCGAATACATGAAGGTGTCTTTTAGACTAGAACCTCCACTTGGTAAAATTACCTCAAACGATAACAACGGTGGCATGGTAGCTAGGCTTTGAACTTGCAACCATATATGGCTATCGGAAGCATTCTATGCACAAACTTGAAAAATCTTATAGAACTAATAGACAAATATGTGAATAGGTAGTAACGTATTAAACTATTCTATAAACATCCATATAAATCTTTGAAGAGCTAGATAGCTCAACCTTTGCTTTCTTTATACATTTACCAAGCACTTTTATCTTGCGTTGAAGCTTACTGATCGTTTGATTTTTCTCAAGTGTGTGGTATCATGAACAAGTAATAAAATGATGAATAAAATATCATTCCACGTGGACTACGTATTCAACCTAAGATCAATTTTTAGCTCTAATCGAATAGCAAATTTTATATAAAGAGTTTATACTAGTTAACTAATTAAACTAACAATTTTAGTGATCAAATGTTCTTAAGTTAATTTAAAAACATCTCTTGATGTCAATTAAATCTATCATCTCATGTTACATTCATGTATCTCCATGAACATGAAAACATGTATTAACAATACTTGAACATCTATACAAATTGTGTAAAGTATAGCGGTATATTTCTATTGCCTATTGGACTTTACAATGGTTGTTATAAAGTGCTATCTATCATATTGTTTCTCTCAAAATCAATAAAATTCACAATCAATCCAATTAGTGATCTAGTAATTGAAAGACATTAGATCATACATTAATCATCCAAGAATTAACACATGTTGGACGTCAAATTATTGAATTTGTATTAAAACATCTTAATAAAGAGTTCATTAATGTCTTAGTAATTAAAACCATAGCCTAGCATTACAAAATCACAAGAAATCATAATTAATTAGAAGAATATAACCCGGCTTATGGATAAAATGAAGGGAAAAATATGAATCTTGAAAACTTAAGGGGCCATTCTCTTTATGTTTCCGTTTTGTGTTTTGAGTTTCGAATTCATTTTGTGTTTTTTGTTTTGAGTGTTTTTGAGTGTCTGTTTTGAAATTTCTAAAAATGTGTTTTTTTTGTCATTTTGAAAAACTATTTCCGAAAACATAAAAATGGAAAACGCGTTTACTTTGAAATTTTGAGAATTTTTTTTATAATATTTTATTCAAAATTTAATATTTAAGTTAAAATCTAATTATAACGAAAATATTGAAAGTCTTTAAATTTAAATAAAATTTTAAACGGGTCAAAATTAAAATTTTACGGTCAAACACTTTTAATTTCAAATTGAAATCATTTTAAAATTTAGCCCAGATTTGCTACACATTAAAATTTTCATTTTCATTCTTCTAATTATTTTTAACCGTACATTCTTCAATAAAATAATATTTTTCATCACATCAATAACTTTTTTTTCCTTTTTCAACCACACATTCTCCATCAATCTACTATTCCAGAATACATCCTTCCAAAATAATATGATTAAAACACACTTAGATTCAAAAATCATTTTCAAATTCACAATAAGACCCCGATTTAAAATTATTAACATGCCCCTTTAATTATATAAATTGCATGACAAGCCCTTATTTTAATAATTGCTCATTGACCGTTAGATCATAATTGCAGGCGGAGGCTTTAGAAATTGCATCAAAGGTCCCAACCTCCAAAACACCAAATTCTTGAAAACCCTAAAATATGCCTCCACTGATGAGTGTCGCCCCTGTCAAACACCGACGACCACTGCCGAGTGCGCAGCTCATGGTACGCTGCAGCGTAACAGTCGGCGTTACTGCTACTATTAACAGCAACGCGTGGTGATGAAATTATCAGCGGCGAAGTAGTGCTCGCTGTTATTGCTTCGCCTTAACACAAAAGA